>CP106730.1:75657450-75898727 GCA_025506655.1 Gossypium rotundifolium | reverse complement strand
ATCCTTATTGAGAGATGAGGCGACTCGGTGGTGGCTCACCGCTCGAGAAGGCACCGATGCCGCATCGATTAATCGGGAATTCTTTAAAGCCGCCTTCCAAGGAAAATACGCTTAACGAAGCTATGTAGACGTCAAGGAAGGAATTTCAATCTTGTCCAAGGAAGTGAGACCGTGGTAGCATATGAAGTCGAAGTTTTTACGCTCGAGCCGTTATGCCCGGACAATTGTAGCAACAGATCATGAACGTTGTGTACGTTTCGAGGATGGACTTAATGATGAGCTGAGGGTTCTGATTGCTCCGCAGCAAGTTAGAAATTTTTCCACTCTGGTGGAGAAGGCCAAAATAGCCGAAGAGGCTAAGAACTCAGAACGACAGAACCGAGAAAGATCCCGAAACAAGAGAGAGATGATAAATCTGTTCTTCCAAGAGATTTCAAGAAACCCTGAATGATGAATCAGCCAAGGCGTAACCCCTAGAGCAAATAATCGAAGTCGAGATTGCACCGAGTGTGGAAGAGACATTTGGGGAATGTTGAGGAAAACGGGCGATGCTACAAATGCGTTCAATGGAACATCAAGACAAAAGTTGTCCTCGACGAATGGATACGACTCAAGAAGTCCGTAATAATGATGCACACCGGCCAGAGGTAATCGCAGCCACCGAGAGGACGTGGACCAGTCGTGGTGGTAATGGGCTGGTCATGGTCAAGGTGCACCGGTCGAGGCAATGGTAATAGAGGAAATGCGATGCAAGACACCGGATCGGTCTATGCGCTTAGACGCCATGAGGACTCAAGAATGCACCGATGTGATAACCCAGACGTTCTTCATTTTTGATGTACCGTTATTGCCTTAATAGATATTGGTTCTACTCATTCATATGTATCTAGTGCCATATCCGAAATCAATTTAGAATCAAATTACCGAAAATGAGATGATAAAGAATCACCCTTTAGGATACCATGATGGTTAATAAAATATTTAAAGACGTGCCTTAAAAATCCAAGAGGAAGTATTCTTAGCAAATTTGATGGAACTACCTTTCGCGAGTTCGATCTCATTCTAGGCATGGATTACCTGGTCAAACATCGGGCGAATTGGATTGTGCAAAAAATGAATGTCAGAAGGACCTCGGATGATAAGGAAGTCATAATGATTGGTGAATGAAAGAACTATCCGGCAAATGTGGTATCTCGCATTAAAAGTCGGAAGTTGGTGCGGAAAGGATATGGAGCATTCCTAGCCTTTATCTCGGCTTTGATGCCAAAGAATTATTCGTGAATGATGAGGACGGTGAAGGAATTTCGATGTATTTCAAGAACTTCCCGGTATACCTCAGATCGGAAGTAGAATTTGGCATTGAGCTTTTGTTCGACTACCCAAAGGTCCATTGCTCCCTATAGAATGGCACCGAAAAGTTGGCTGAGCTCAAAGCTCAAATTCAAGAATTGTTGGATCGGGATTCATTCGACCAAGTGTGTCTCCGGGAGCACCAGTCTTGTTCGTCAAGAAGGATGGATCGATGCGATGTGCATTGACTACGACAGCTTGAATAAATTGACGATCAAGAATCGTATCCTCCGCCGAGAATTGAAGACATGTTTGATCAATTAAAAGGAGCTTCGCTTTTCCAAAATTGATTTAAGGCTCAAGTTATCACCAACTTAGGTGAAAGAAGCGGACATTTATAAGATGGCATTTCGGACACGCTACTTGATACTATGAGTTTGTAGTGATGTGTTTGGATTAACCAATACACCAAATTGCATTTATGGACATGATGAACCGAGTCTTTCAACCATATTTAGACCGGTTTGTGGTAGTGTTCATAGATGATATATTGGTTTATTCGAGAAATGAGGAGGAACATGACCAAAGATTTATGATAGTATTACAACTACTTCGTGATAAGCAATTGTATGCCAAATTTGGTAAATGCGAATTTTGGCTAAAGGAGGTGACTTTCCTTGGTCATGTAGTATCACCAAGGAATAAGGGTGGATCCTAAAATTGAGGCTATTCGGATTGGAAACCACCAACATCAAGAGTCAAATTGAGTTTCTTAGGTTTACCGGATACTATAGACGCTTTGTAGAGGGTTTTCATTGATTGTCGCACCCCTAACTAAACTATTGCGAAAGGAGCTCCAGATATCCGGACCGAAAAGCAGAAGAGAGTTTTGAGAAATTGAAGAAGATCCCTACGTAAGCTCCAGCTTTAATTCAACCCGAGGCGGAAAAGAATTCACTTGTTTATTGTGATGCATCTCACAGTGTCCGGGTTGTGTGTTGATGCAAAATGGAAAGGTGGTGGCCTATGCTTCTCGCCAATTGAGACCACACGAAGTAAACTACCCTACCATGATTTGGAGTTAGCCGTTGTCTTTGCTCTAAAGATTTGGAGGCACTATCTCTATGGTGAAAAGTCCATAATCTACACGGATCACAAAAGTCTTAAATACCTCCTTACCCGTAAGGAGTTGAATTTAAGACAAAGAAGATGGGTAGAATTGTTAAAGGATTACGATTTCTCCATCGAATACCATCCCGAAAGGCTAACGTAGTAGTTGACGTTAAGTCGTAAGGCAGATTCGAATTAAGAGCTTTGTTTGCCCATTTGAGTCTCAGATGAGGATGGCGCTTGTTAGCGTAACTGTGTGAAACCTCGTGGTCGGAACAAATCAAGGAAAAACAGTACATCGATGAGAAGTTGGGACCTTTATCGCGACAAGTTGAAAATGGTGAAATTGAGGATTTTGGAATAAACACGGAGGTGTGTTGTGCTTTCGAGGAGAGTATGCATGCCTAAGGATCTAGATTTGAGGCAATCGATTCTACGGAGGCGATAGTAGCCCTTATGCTATGCATCCGGAGGAAATAAGATGTATTGAGATCTCCGTGAACAGATTGGTGGCTGTGGTTGAAGCGTGAGATTACGAGTTTGTGGGAAAATGTTTGACTTGTCGCCAAGTGAAGGCGTAACATCAATTACCGTCTCGATTGTTACAACCGATAAAGATTCCTCTTTGAAATGGAGCGGATAACTATGGATTTTGTTAGTGGGTTACCGTAACACCTACTAAGAAAAATTCCATTTGGGTAATTGTTGATCGGTTGACTAAGACCGCCATTTCTTGCCGTCAGACGGATTATTCATATGCGTTGGCGAAACTTTACGATCCGAAATTGTGAGGTTGCATGGGGTACCAAGATTCTATTATATCGGATAGGACCCTAGGTTTACATCACGATTCGAAAGCTCGCATGAAGCCTCGGGGACAAAGTTGAATTTCAAGACGGCTTTTCATCCTCATTCGATGGTCACGGAAAGAGTAATTCGATATTGGAAGATATGTTAAGAGGATGTGTAATCGACTTGTGGGTAGTTGGGAGGATTATCTACCATCGCGTAATTTATGATAACAACACCTATCGCCTAGCATTCAGATGGCACCTTATGAGGCATTGTATGGTCGTAAGTGTCGCTCTCCTATTTGTTGGACCGAAAGGCGAAAAGATGATGTTAGGTCCCGAGATGATATCCGAGACAGAGGATAAGGTAAAAGTTATTCGAGCACGGTTGAAAGAAGCCTCGAGATAGATGTAAGTCGACGCAGATCCGGGCGAAAGGACATCGAGTATAGTGTGGAGATCGGGTTTTCTTGAAGGTATCTCCTTGGAAAAGATCTTCGATTCTAAGGAAGGGCAAGCTAAGTCCTAGATATATTGACCTTATCGTGTGAAGCGTGTTGGTCCAAAGGCATATCGATTGAGTTACCTCCTGAGTTAGATCAAATTCATAATGTCTTTCATGTTTCCATGTTGAGGTGTTATAGATCTGATCCTTGCACATTATACCGGTAGAAGAATTGAGTGAATTCAGATTTGTCCTTTGAAGAAGAACCAATGGAAATCCTAGAACGAGATGTCAAGGTATTAAGGAAGAAAACCGTGCGTTGGTTAAAGTTCTATGGCGAACCACGGAGTGGAAGAAGCTACGTGGGAGCCAGAGGATGCAATTCTAAGCAACAATACCCTCACCTTTTTCAACTGTAAATTTCGAGGACTAAATTTTCTTTAAGGAGGGTAGAGTTGTAACACCCTAAAAATCCGAGTATTTAAATTGCATAAATTGGTGTTTAGATTTTTTTTAGGAAAAATCTCTTATTTTTATTTTAGTGCTTATTGAAGTCCTAGAGAGGGTAAAGCATAATTTGAAGAAGGAATAAAATTTATTAATTGAGAATTTATGGAAGTGAAACAAAGGTGATTAAGACTTAAGCTAAATTATGTGCTAAAGAGTGTCATAAAATGAGCATATGGCATGGTGGAGTTGGCGCATGGGTTCTAGTAAGAGGGAAGAGGTTCGAATCCCTTGTATAGCACCTAAATGAATTTTTGTTTTTAATTTTCTGCTCATGACTAAGAAGTGTCGGCAAGGAACATATAAGGAAGGTGTTGACCATGTTATTTTTGGTTAGTGTATCAATGGATTAAGGAAACAAATAACTTATGGCATGGAATCAAAGATTTAAGGAAAGATAGGGGGGGCATAAGGCACATATCAAGGGGAAATTTTGGAAAGAAATCATGGCCAATTGACCATGTGCTGGACGGCAACTTGGTTTAGGGAAGGAGCCAAATTTTTGTTAGTTTGGCTAAAATCTCATTCTTTCTCTTTGGTCATTCTTTGCACTTGTGCAGCTTTTTTCTTTGTTTTCTCCTCTCAAACTTTCATCTTGGCCGAATAGGGCATTAGTAAAGCTCAAATTTTGTGACCATTTGGTTATTCCTTTTGCTTATCTCGTTAGCCAATTCTTTGTGCCTTTTCTTCAGGCCGAAATCATCCATACCAAAAGAATCATCTTTTTCTTTTCTTTGCCATATTTAATATACTAGCTCCTAAAGTTCATTTTTTTCTTTTCTTCTCTTCTCTTTGAAATCAAGCAACAACATCACCATCATCCTTTCGTTTTATATTATTTCTTTTCAATCAAATTCTTCCATCTTCACTCTCTTGGCCAATGCTATTGTGCCTATAAACCAAATATTTTTTTCTTTCCTTGATCATACATAGCCAATCCTTCATCAATTAGACACCATTCTCAATCCTTTCCTTTCGACCGTGGAAAATAGGTAAGGGTTCTTTTCCATTTTCGATTTATTAAGGTACTATGGTATTTAATAGTAATGGTGAATTGAAGGACTTTTTGGATTGATATAACGCTCATTCTAATAACGCTCTTTCGTTATTATTTAGTGTAAAACGAGATCTAATCCAAGTGATCGGAGAATTGTAAAACGTTGGAAACGCTTTATTTTGTAAGGAAATCAAATCTCTTTAAAACCTCTAGTATTATTTGATATTATTTTAGATCTAACTAAATTCCTTTGGATCTTGAAGACCGCCAAATTAGGGAAGAAAAGGGTGGTTAGTCACGTTAAGAGGGCGATCCAGAATCCCCATTCAAACGAAGAGCGCCGGCATCCGGATTTTCCACCCAAGTTGTGGGCCATCTTCCGAAGGAAGTCCATTATTCAAGTAGTACGAACCTCCGAGCCGTTATATCGCTGGTGGATTCTCGCCTAGTGAATCAATAAACGAGAAAAGCGAAAATCAAGTGATTCAAAATCAAGAGGGTAAGATTTTGGATCTATTATCGATTAAGATTATTTTTACGAATTAGTTGTCTAACGGATCAAAATATGTTTTAGGTGTCGAGGAGAGAAGGATTAGTACTTTCAGAACGAGGTGTGTAACTTCACACTCATTATTTTCTGCTGGATGTCAATTTCAGATGAAGTAAATCGAAAAACGATTAGATCGGTAAAACGTAAATATTGATATTTTGACTAAAATACGAAAAACGCCTAAATTGTAAAAATTATTAAAACGCCTCGAGAAAATTTTCGTTAATATGTAAATTGAATGTTTCGTTAAATTGGGCCAAAATGCTCTAGTTCATTAAATTGGGCCAAAATACTCTAGTTCGTTAAATTGGGCCAAAATACTCTAGTTCGTTAAATTTGGCCAAAATACTCTAGTTCGATAAATTGGGCCAAAATACTCTAGTTCGTTAAATTGGGCCAAAATACTCTAGTTCGATAAATTGGGCCAAATACTCTAGTTCGTTAAAATTGAGCCAAAACACTCTAGTTCGATAAATGGGCCAAAGCCCACTAAACCGCTAAATAGACAAATTGTCAGATTATAATTTGGGCCAAATGAAATGTTATTGATAAACCCACCATGTTATGTATTGTTAATAAATTTTATATTTTATAGTACATGTATAATTGCATGGGTGGGATATATGAAGAGAAGAATGGCTGTGCCAAATATTCAGTTCTAAGTGGTTTCGCCACAATATCGCTTTTATTGCTTTCTAGTTCTGGTGGCTCGCCACAATATTGGCTTATTGCTCTAGTTCGGTGGGCTCGCCACATTAATGCCTTTATTGCCTCTAGTTCGGTGGCTATGCCACAATTATAAAAAGGCTTAATGCCTACGATTGGTGTGATGGCGGGGTGGGTTGACTTGATCCCCTGTGTGATGGTTGGTACGGGGTGTTAAGCGGATGGATATTAGGTTTGGGATGGGAATTTCATTTTACATGCATTATTAATTGTTTTAATTCATGATATATTGTTGAATTCTCAATTGGCCTGCCCAAGATAATGTCTTGATAATCTGCCCAATAATGGTGGTAAGTGAGTTACACACCGAGTTCTAAGTAACTCACCCCTTTAAATTCTTTCCATCTCGTAATGGAAATTGATGTGGATTTGGGCCGAGGATGACTTCGTGGAGGCCATATCATGAGATAGGGTTATTTAAACTCTGAACTTTTAATAAGTATATTTTACTATTTTTGGATTATTGTAATAAGGGCCTCTATAAATAACTTATGGATTTTATGTGTGTATGGGATTTAAACTAAAACTTTGGACTTTTTTTAAATTATGGGTTGTGATTTTATGATGTTTTATTAAAATAAATTTGGGTTTTCAAGTATATGGAAATCTTTTATAAATATTTTATTTTAGTTAACTCTTTAACAAACTATTCAAAGGGTTTGATAATACAATGATTTTCAACTAATGTTTTCAAATATTTTATCAAAATTAAATACTCTTCAAATTTTAAACCCTCAGAATAATATTGTAGTTTTCAACTCATTAAAGATTTAAGAATAGCTCGAATCATGTAACAAACCAAATCTAGTCTCAATGCATAGACCGGGTTTGGGGTGTTACATTTAGTGGTATCGAGCCCGTTTCAAAAACTCTACGTGGTTTGGGTTCAAAATAATTTCAGATGAAATCATTCAAAAATCAAGATGGCACCACAAGCATCCCATGACAAGTCAAGTAAGTATTTGCTACTTAATGATTACTATGATATGATCATAGGAACACTCTAGAACTTCTAGTTTTAGACGTGAAAACTGAGAGATTGAGACTATAGGATATGTTGCGAAAAACAACTTTATATCTCAAATCTCATAAAATATCGTTAATAAACACCAAACAAAATTTCGATTCATAAAACTTGTAATCGATAAACGAACAAGCTATCATGAGCACTAGAGGACGTGGTCGTGGACGCGTAGACGTGGCCGTGGTAGAGGCCGAGGTGCTACAACCAAGCACCAAATCATATGCTGTATGGACGACCCGCCAATTGAAAGTGAGACGGATCACGCGATCACATGGAAGAAGATCATGCATTGACTCAAGCAATGCTACGAGTCTTGGAAAGGGTCGCCGAACTAGAATTGGGCCAACAACTCGTGGGTCAATTTCGAGCGACTTAAGGCAAATAATGCGAAGTTTTCAGAGAGTCTCGTGTAGCTCAATGTGGTCGAATAATCGCTCAAGTCGTGGAACGGATTATGGATGATATGGAATGCACTATGAGCAAAACCGAGAGGAGCAGATCCTTATTGAGAGATGAGGCGACGCTGGTGGCTCACCGCTCGAGAAGGCACCGTCAAGATCGATTAATCGGGAATTCTTTAAAGCCGCCTTCCAAGGAAAATACGCTTGAACGAGCTATGTAGACGCTCAAGGAAGGAATTTCTGAATCTTGTCCAAGAAAGTAAGACCGTGGCAAGATATGAAGTCGAAGTTTTACGCCCGAGCCGTTATGCCCGGACAATTGTAGCAACAGATCATGAACGTAGTACGCTTCGAGGATGGACTTAATGATGAGTGAGGGTTCCGATTGTTCGCAGAAGTTAGAAATTTTTCCACTCGTGGAGAAGGCCAAAATAGCCAAGAGGCTAAGAACTCGTAACGACAAAACCGAGAAAGATCCCAAATAAGAGAGAGACACAAAAGATCTGGTTCTTCCAAGAGATTTCAAGAAACCCGGAATGATGAATCAGCCAAGGTAGAACCCCGTGAGCAAATAATCAAGTCGAGATTGCACCGAAAGTGGGAAGAGACATTTTGGGAAATGTTGAGGAAAACGGCGATGCTACAAATGCGTTCAATGGAACATCAAGACAAAAGTTGTCCTCGACGAATGGATACGACTCAAGAAGTCCGTAATAATGATGCACACCGCCAGAGGTAATCAACATACCACCGAGAGGACGTGGACCAGTCGTGGTGGTAATGGGCTGGTCGTGGTCAAGGTGCACCGGTCGAGGCAATGGTAATAGAGGAAATGCGATGCAAGACATACCGGATCTGGTCTATGCAAGCTAGACGCCGAGAGGACAAGAATGCACCGATGTGATAACCCGACGTTCTTCATTTTTAATGTAATTGTTATTGCCTTAATAGATATTGGCTCTACTCATTCATATGTATCTAGTGCCATATCCGGAAATCAATTTAGAATCAAATTACCGAAAATGAGATGATGAATCACCCTTTAGATGATCATGATGGTTAATAAAATATTTAAAGACGTGCCCTTAAAATCCAAGAGGAAGTATTCTTAGCAAATTTGATGGAACTACCTTTCTCGAAGTTCGATCTCATTCGGGCATGGATTGGCTGGTCAAACATCTAAGAATTGGATTGTGCCGAAAAACGAATGTCGAGAAGGACCTCTTGATGATAAGGAAGTCATAATGATTGGTGAACGAAAGAACTATCTCGGCAAATGTGGTATCTCGCATTAAAAGTCGAAGTTGGTGCGAAAAGGATATGGAGCATTCCTAGCCTTTATCTCGGCTTTTGATGCCAAAGAATTATTCGTGAATGATGTGAGGACGGTGAAGGAATTTCCGATGTATTTCCCAAAGAACTTCCGTATACCTCCAGACGGGAAGTAGAATTTGGCATTGAGCTTTTGCTCGACTCCGCCAAGGTCCATTGCTCCCTATAGAATGGCAATCAAGGAGTTGTCGAGCTCAAAGCTCAAATTCAAGAATTGTCGGATCGGGATTCATTCGACCAAGTGTGTCTCCGGGAGCACCAATTTTGTTCTGTCAAGAAGAAGGATGGATCGATGCGTATGTGCATTGACTACGATAGTTGAATAAATTGACGATCAAGAATCAGTATCTCTCGCCGAGAATTGACGCACTGCTTCATCAATTAAAAGGAGCTTCAGCTTTCTCCAAAATTGATTTAAGGTCGTTATCACCAACTTAGGTGAAAGAAGCGGACATTTATAAGACGGCATTTCGGACACGTTATTTTACACTATGAGTTTGTAGTGATGTCGTTTGATTAACCAATGCACCAATTGCATTTATGGACATGATGAACCGAGTCTTTCAACCATATTTAGATCGGTTTGTGGTAGTGTTCATAGATGATATATTGGTTTATTCGAGAAATGAGGAGGAACATGACCAAAGATTTGCGATAGTATTACAACTACTTGTGATAAGCAATTGTATGCCAAATTTGGTAAATGCGAATTTTGGCTAAAGGAGGTGACTTTCCTTGGTCATGTAGTATCACCAAGGAATAAGGGTGGATCCTCGAAAAATTGAGGTTATTCTCGATTGGAAACCACCAACATCGTGAGTAAATTTGGAGTTTCTTAGGTTTGGCCGGATACTATAGACGCTTGTAGAGGGTTTTCATTGATTGGCTAACTAAACTGCTATGCGAAGGGAGCTCCAGATATCCGACCTAAAAGCAAGAAGAGAGTTTTGAGAAATTGAAGAAGATCCCGATGTAAGCTCCAGCTTTAATTCAACCCGAGGCTAGAAAAGAATTCACTGCTTATTGTGATGCGCCTCACACAGTCCTGGGTTGTGTGTTGATGCAAAATGGAAAGGTGGTAGCCTATGCTTCTCGCCAATTGAGACCACACAAGTAAACTACCCTACTCATGATTTGGAGTTAGCCGTTGTCTTTGCTCTAAAGATTTGGAGGCACTATCTCTATGGTGAGAAGTCCATAATCTACACGGATCACAAAAGTCTTAAATACCTCCTTACCCGTAATGAGTTGAATTTAAGACAAAGAAGATGGGTAGAATTGTTAAAGGATTACGATTTCTCCATCGAATACCATCCTGGAAAGGCTAACGGTAGCCGACGCGTTAAGTCGTAAGGCGGTATCTAAATTAAGAGCTTTGTTTGCCCATTTGAGTCAGATGAGGATGGCGCTTGTTAGCGTAACTCGTGTGAAACCTCTATGGTGGAACAAATCAAGGAAAAATGACATCGATGAGAAGTTGGGACCTTTATCGCGACAAGTTGAAAATGGTGAAATTGAGGATTTTGGAATAAACACGAGGGTGTGTTGTGCTTTCGAGGAGAGTATGCATGCCTAAGGATCTAGATTTGAGGCAATCGATTCTACGGAGGCGATAGTAGCCCTTATGCTATGCATCCCGAGGAAATAAGATGTATCGAGATCTCCGTGAATGATTGGTGGCGTGGTTGAAGCGTGAGATTACAGAGTTTGTGGGAAAATGTTTGACTTGTCGCAAGTGAAGGCAGAACATCAATTACCGTCTGGATTGTTACAACCGATAAAGATTCCTCTTTGGAAATGGGAGCGGATAACTATGGATTTTGTTAGTGGGTTACCGTTAACACCTACTAAGAAAAATTCCATTTGGGTAATTGTTGATCGGTTGACGAAGACTGCTCATTTCTTGCCGTTCAGACGGATTATTCATTGCGAAGTTGGCAAAACTTTACGATCTGAAATTGTGAGGTTGCATGGGGTACCAGATTCATTATATCGGATAGGACCCTAGGTTTACATCACGATTCGAAAGCTCGCATGAAGCCTTGGGGACAAAGTTGAATTTCAAGACGGCTTTTCATCCTCACCGATGGTCACCGGAAAGAGTAATTCGATATTGGAAGATATGTTAAGAGGATGTAATCGACTTCAAGGGTAGTTGGGAGGATTATCTACCACCGCGTAATTTGCGATAACAATGTTACTATCGCCTAGCATTCAGATGGCACCTTATGAGGCATTGTATGTCGAAGTGTCGCTCTCCTATTTGTTGGACCGAAGTTAGGCGAAAGATGATGTTAGGTCCTGAGATGATATCTCGAGACAGAGGATAAGGTAAAAGTTATTCGAGCACGCGGTTGAAAGAAGCCTCAGATAGATGTAAGTAGTACGCAGATCCGCTTAAAGGACATCGAGTATAGTGGGAGATCGGGTTTTCTTGAAGGTATCTCCTTGGAAAAGATCTTTGATTCTAAGGAAGGGCAAGCTAAGTCCTAGATATATTGGACCTTATCGTGTCTGAAGCGTGTTGGTCCAAGATGGCATATCGATTGAGTTACCTCCTGAGTTAGATCAAATTCATAATGTCTTTCATGTTTCCATGTTGAGGTGTTATAGATCGGATCCTTTGCACATTATACCTAGTAGAAGAATTGAGCGAATTCAGATTTGTCCTTTGAAGAAGAACCGGTGGAAATCCTAGAACGAGATGTCAAGGTATTAAGGAAGAAAATCGTGCCGTTGGTTAAAGTTCTATGGCGAACCACGAGTGGAAGAAGCTACGTGGGAGCCAGAGGATGCAATTAAGAACAATACCCTCACCTTTTTTCAACTGTAAATTTCGAGGACTAAATTTTCTTTAAGGAGGGTAGAGTTGTAACACCCTAAAAATCCAGTATTTAAATTGCATAAATTGGTGTTTAGATTTTTTTTTAGGAAAATCTCTTATTTTATTTTAGTGCTTATTGAAGTCCTAGAGGGTAAAGCATAATTTGAAGAAGGAATAAAATTTATTAATTGAGAATTTATGGAAGTGAAACAAAGGTGATTAAGACTTAAGCTAAATTATGTGCTAAAGAGTGTCATAAAATGAGCATATGGCATGGTGGAGTTGGCGCATGGGTTCTAGTAAGAGGGAAGAGGTTGAATCCTTGTATAGCACCTAAATGAATTTTTGTTTTAATTTTCCGCTCATGACTAAGAAGTGTCGGCAAGGAACATATAAGGAAGGTGTTGACCATGTTATTTTTGGTTAGTGTATCAATGGATTAAGGAAACAACTAACTTATGGCATGGAATCAAAGATTTAAGGAAAGATAGGGGCATAAGGCACATATCAAGGGAAATTTTGGAAAGAAATCATGGCCAATTGACCATGTGCTGGATTCGGCAACTTGGTTTGGGAAGGAGCCAAATTTTTGTTAGTTTGGCTAAAATCTCATTCTTTTCTCTTTGGTCATTCTTTGCACTTGTGTAGTTTTTTCTTTGTTTTCTCCTCTCAAACTTTCATCTTGGCGAATAGGGCATTAGTAAAGCTCAAATTTTGTGACCATTTGGTTATTCCTTTTGCTTATCTCGTTAGCCAATTCTTTGTGCCTTTTCTTCTTGTGCTTAAATCATCCATACCAAAAGAATCATCTTTTCTTTTCTTTTGCCATGGTTAATATACTAGCTCCTAAAGTTCATTTTTTTCTTTTCTTTCTTCTCTTTGAAATCAAGCAACAACATCACCATCATCCTTTCGTTCTTATATTATTTCTTTTCAATCGAAATTCTTCCATCTTCACTCTCTTGGCGAATGCTATTGTGCCTATAAACCAAATATTTTTTTCTTTTCCTTGATCATACATAGTCAATCCTTCATCAATTAGACACCATTCTCAATCCTTTCCTTTCAATCGTGGAAAATAGGTAAGGGTTCTTTTCCATTTTCGATTTATTAAGGTACTATGGCGAATAGTAATGGTGAATTGAAGGACTTTTTGGATTGATATAACGCTCATTCTAATAACGTCTCTTTCGTTATTATTTAGTGCAAAAACGAGATCTAACTCAAGTGATCGGAGAATTGTAGAAACGTTGGAAACGTTTTATTTTGGTAAGGAAATCAAATCTCTTTAAAACCTCTAGTATTATTTGATATTATTTTAGATCTAACTAAATTCCTTTGGATCTTGAAGATCGTCAAATTAGGGAAGAAAAGGCGGTGGTTAGTCACGTTAAGAGGGGCGGATCCGTAAATCCCCATTCAAACGAAGAGCGGTTTTGGCATCCGGATTTTCCACCGGTTATGGGCCATCTTCAAGGAAGTCCATTATTCAAGTAGTACGAACCTCCGAGCCGTATATCGCTGGTGGATTCTCTATGCTAGTGAATCAATAAACGAGAAAAGCCGAAAATCGAAGTGATTCAAAATCAAGAGGGTAAGATTTTGGATCTATTATCGATTAAGATTATTTTTACAATTAGTTGTCTAACGGATCAAAATATGTTTTAGGTGCTTAGGAGCGAGAAGGATTAGTACTTTCGAGAACGAGGTGTAACTTCACACTCATTATTTTCTCGGTTGGATGTCAATTTCGGTAGATGAAGTAAATCGTAAAAACGATTAGATCAGAAAACGTAAATATTGATATTTTGACGAAAATACGAAAACGCCTAAATCGTAAAAATTACTTAAAACGCCTCGAGAAAATTTTCGTTAATATGTAAATTGGATGTTTCGTTAAATTGGGCCAAAATGCTCTAGTTCGTTAAATTGGGCCAAAATACTCTAGTTCGTTAAATTGGGCCAAAATACTCTAGTTCGTTAAATTTGGCCAAAATACTCTAGTTCGATAAATTGGGCCAAAATACTCTAGTTCGTTAAATTGGGCCAAAATACTCTAGTTCGATAAATTGGGCCAAATACTCTAGTTCGTTAAAATTGAGCCAAAACACTCTAGTTCGATAAATGGGCCAAAGCCCACTAAACTGCTAAATAGACAAATTGCTGTATTATAATTTTGGGCCAAATGAAATGTTATTGATAAACCCACCATGTTATGTATTGTTAATAAATTTTATATTTTATAGTACATGTATAATTGCATGGGTGGGATATATGAAGAGAAGAATGGCCATTGCCAAATATCTAGTTCGGTGGTTTCGCCACAATATCCGCTTATTGCCTCTAGTTCTTGGTGGCTCGCCACAATATTGGCTTATTGCCTCTAGTTCGGTGGTTTCGCCACATTAACGCTTATTGCCTCTAGTTCGGTGGCTATGCCACAATTATAAAAAGGCTTAATGCTTACGATTGGTGTGATGGCGGGGTGGGTTGACTTGATCCCCACAGTGTGTGATGGTTGGTACTGGGGTGTTAGCGGATGGATATTAGGTTTGGGATGGAATTTCATTTACATGCATTATTAATTGTTTTAATTCATGATATATTGTTGAATTCTGAATTGGGCTCAAGCCCAAAGATAATGTCTTGATGATCCGCCCAATAATGGTGGTAAGTGAGTTACACATCGAGTTCTAAGTAACTCACCCCCTTTAAATTCTTTCCATCTCAGGTAATGGAAATTGATGTGGATTTGGGCCGAGGATGACTTCGTGGAGGCCATACTGCGAGATAGGGTTATTTAAACTCTGAACTTTTAATAAGTATATTTTTACTATTTTTTGGATTATTGTAATAAGGGCCTCTATAAATAACTTATGGATTTTATGTGTGTATGGGATTTAAACTAAAACTTTGGACTTTTTTTTAAATTATGGGTTGTGATTTTATGATGTTTTATTAAAATAAATTTGGGTTTTCAAGTATATGGAAATCTTTTATAAATATTTTATTTTAGTTAATGTGACATATGGTGTTATTTAATAAGCATGAAAATAAACATGTAAGCATGAAAATAAACATGTCACTGTTTCTTTTATTAATTTGATTCGCATGTTAAGCATGCCACTGTGCTAATTCGTACGGAGATCTGATTTGCATGTAAAGCATGCCAACCAAGAGTTTTGTTATGTATGTCATATCACATGCATGGGGTTGGGATTATGTGAAAGGAGGAAGATTCTAGCAATTTAATAATCTGCATAGTAGGTGGTTAACCATATTATCTGGTAGTATATCTGCAAAATCTAGTGGCTTGATCATAATATTCTATATCTGGCAACTTGTCTACATTATCTGGTGGCTTGACCACAATATATTGTATCTGGCAGCTTGTCTGCACTATCAGGTAGCTTGACCATATTACTGGTGTGATATTGGATGGACGAGTTCTATGGATAGTAGTAACTGGGTTAGAATCCAATTACTCCTCAAAAGCAATGTCTCTAACATTATTTCTCCTTCCAAACTCAACATCCTCAAAAAATGTTGCAATTCTTGCCTCAAAAATATTTCTAATTATGAGATCATAAAACTTATAGCCCCTAGATCGCTCAGAATAATCGATAAAGTAGCTACTCACTGTTTTGGAGTCTAATTTCTCTTCATGTGGCCTATAAGGCCTTGTCCCAACTGGAAATGCCCAAATGTGAAAGTGCTTTAGACTAGACTTTCGATCAATCCAATGCTCATGAGGTGTTTTTGCAATTACTTTAGTGGATATTCTATTCAGAATGTAAGTTTCTATATTTAGAGGCACTGGCAAAATGAGCACTTCTAGACTTATCATGTTTCAATCTTTCTTCCTCTTGCACACAATGAGAAATAAGCTCATTTAGAGTTCATTTCTCCTTTTGACAGTTGTAACTAATTTTAAATTGGTTAAACTATGTAGGAAACAATACCAAAACCATAATAACAAACAATTCCTCAAAAAGCTAAATTTTAAGTGCCTTAAGTCTTGAATCAACATGAAATATCTCCATAATGTACTCCCTTATGTTTCCTTGACCCTTATACTTCACGAACATCAAAGGACTCAGAAGTGATGTCATCTCAACCTTATCATTTTTGGAAAAATGTTTCTCAATTTCGTCATGGAAACTCTTGGCCTGAGTAATCTCTTTATATTCTATGCCCCCAAAGGCTTTTGGAATGTTGTGCTCATGATCATTAGATTCACATAGTTTGAATAATCCCACCTCTTAAAGTTCCTTTCAACATCAGGGGTGCTTACCACAGTGAGAGATGCAGATTGTTCTTCTCTTAGTGTAAGGTCTATTTCCATACAGCCAAGCACTATAAGTGTCTTTTTTGTTCCTTGAAATTAGTCCGATTAAGCATGGGTATAGAATTTATATTAACAGATATTGTAGCAGCAGAAGATAAGCTAACTAGATATAGAACAAAATAGATAAAAACAAGCTCACGTGAATATTAATAAGTAAACAATAAATTCAAAATAGTGGCTAATCTCATCTCAAGATACCAAACACAACATTAATATCAAGTCTTTGGACAGTAATATTAACAGTAAACGATACTCTTATTGTAGTAATAAAACATTGATAATAAATTATGTCAAACAATGAACCAATCTTTGGACTAACTTATTATTCACATAAAGTACCTTATAATTGTCAAACATTTATCACCACAATTGTTGTTGAAACTCTACCAAATATTAACTTACCTTTAGGTCAATTAATAAATCATAAATTACAAAAACATATAATAATCTTGATGTTTTAAATAAACTAATCTATGCAAAAGAGGTCACGTTGGTGGCATTTTGTTTTAACTAATTTATTTAAAATATTAGACATCCTTAATTAAATATCAAAGCCAAAATTTGAATTTATTTCTTTCAAAACATTTCTTCTTTATATATCACATTAAAATTAGATTTGTTAAGAACGTATCAATTTTAGCCTTTTCGTTCTAGACAAATCTCTTTTCAATGTCGACCATGAATTCTTTAGTCATGGTAATCTTATCCGGCATAATACCCTTGGATGTTTCATTGCATACAAGGATGCTGGAAATTATAATAATAGGTGAATAAATCAAAACAACCTCACATAGAGCTTCAAATTTAAACCAAAATAATTTGAATAAAGGAAAACTTATCTTAAGATACCTGATACTCCATTAATATTTCATTTTTGGAAAAAAAAATTAACTTATAAGTGATATCTTATTGAAGTAATCAAATACTGACAATAAAAACATGTTGAATAATAGATCTTCCTTTGGACCGATTTACTACTCACATGTAAAATCAAATAATCATCACATGTTTATTACCACAGTTGCACATGTATTTTTGTTAAATATTAATCTTCCTTTGGGCTGACCAATATTAACGTAGCTCAAGTTACATACACACAATCTTTTATATTTTAGAACAAAATAATTTCAACGGAATTTACTTTGACAATTTATTGTTTCAATTAAATTTTTTATATATATATATATATATATAGACACCAATATTCAAATTTAAAATTTCTATGATAGTTAAAGGTGAAAATAAATTTTTTAATCACATTATGATTTCCAAAATAACCCAAGATAGGATTTCTAAATACCACAGTAGGAACCGAAAACTTTATTCTTTTAACTCTCTTTTTTTTTTTTAAGAAAAATCTTTAAATATGAAATCAAACTTACAAATCATAAAAAATGCACATTCATACATAATTGGCTATGTAAATATTAACAACCACATCCTCAACCGCAATAGGACCTTCAAATTTAGTGCATTGAAAAATCTAATTGTCAGCCATTACCAGATTCTTGTCTAAGATCTGATTCTAAAAAATATTATCATAATTGAAAATAGAAAGCAAGCTACACTGTCTTTCAGTAAATCCGGGAGAGAACCAAAAGATATACAAATAAGTACAGGCTGCTTACACATAAACTTGAAGAATTTGTAATTCCAATCCGGAAGAATAATTCCAGTGTTCCAACCTCTCTTACAAAATTCCTTCCGGTGTCTCGTACATTAACAAGTTAAAGTAAACAGCATGAATATAAACGGGATCACTTTAAAGCCATAAAAAACTTATCAACTATCATCCGTATTTTTCAGTCAAGAATTATCAAACATAAAGCCATAATATATACACGTATCAATTAGCACCAAATCAACTAGTTAAAGAATAGAAAATTAAAACCTTAAAATTTTAACCTAAATTCAAAAATTTTAATATGTGTACAATTGAAACTGTAACAGTCTGTTTTCAGTGGTGTCGAAAATAGTAGTTTCAAGACTACAATTCCGATGAATGATTTATAATTTTATTATTTATTTAATGTCTACATGATTATATTAAGGTCGTATTAAAATTTCGTTAAGAAATTTTGATGTTTAAATGGTTAATTAGGTAAAACAGACTAAATCGTAAAAAATGGAAAAGTTGATTTCTATTAGTTAAAAGGGTCAAATGGCTATGAAATCTTAAACTAATGGACTAAGATAGTAATTATACGATTTAGTGAGTTAGTGGATGTACATGGACAAGGTTTTATTGAAATTTTTATTATTATTAAGGGTAAAATGGTAAATGAGTAATTAAACTTAAAATAAAATCATCTTCCCTATTTTCTTCTTTGCTTGGTCGAATACACCATTGAAGGGGCGGAGAGCTTCAGTTTTGAATTCTTCATTGCATGGTATGATTTTGTGCCCCGTTTTTAATGATTTTTATGCTTTTGAGTTTGTTTTAGCTTAATCTAGCTAGCCCGAGGGTTAATTTACAAAAATTTTAAAGGTTGAGGGACTTGCCATGGAATTTTTTGAATGTATTTTGATGTTAGTTGATATATTATTAATTTTTGTTATAAAATAAACATGTTTTGTTAAATGATTTTTGATGAATTTTGGAAATAGGGATTAAATTGTTAAAAGTAAAAATTCATGGGTTTTATTTTACATTGTTGATAATTATGGGTTGCTTCAAGGTCCCTTGTAACATTGGTTAAGTTGGATTTAGGGTAAAATGGTTAAGTGATAAATCTCAATTTATACATATTTTAACCCCATGCTTGGCTTATTTTGGATGAATTTTCATTAGATTTGATGAATTCGATGCTCCAAATCCCTTAATTTCAGGTTTTACACTCAGGAGAGCTTAAGGAGTCGAAAAGAACAAGAAACGGGTCAAAACGGGACGAAATGGGCCTATCTAGGAAATCAACATGGCTTGGACCAATGAACACGACCGTGTATTACGAACAGGACCAAACATGGCCTGGATCAACATAAACAGGCAGACCACATTGCCGTGTGTGGCGAGCAGAAGCGAGCACGGTCTAAGGAATCGAGCACGGGTGTGTCCCTGCCGTATCAAAGTTAAATTTTATTCGAAATAGGCTACTTGTGGGCCTAGAGAGGTGTTCCAAAGTCTATATAAACACCCTAGGGGGCAGCCTAAATAAGGACGCTGAATAGAAGGAAGAAAATACTCGAAGACAGCTGTCGAGAGCAGCTCGGAAGAAGGATCTCCATCAAGACTGAAGATCTCCCATCAAGTTCTTTAGAAGTTTTTGGTTTTTCTTATGTTTTGTTGTTTTCCTTATTTTAAGATTTCTCCCCCCATTAGAATGAACTAAATCCCTTAGATACCTAAGGGGATGAAACCTAAGATAGATCTCATTATTATTTGATTTATAAGATAAATACTTGTTCTTATTCTTAATTGTGAGTTTTTATTCTTGTTTTGATAATTCAAGTTATTGATTCAAGTCGAATGTGCTTATTCAGTGGAGCAAAAGTCGTTGTTTAAGAGAAGATCAACACAATTAAGTGGAGTTGATTGCAACCCTAGAAATAGGGCGACGAAAATCTGTGGGATTAGAGTCAAATCTAGTAAGGGAATCCATAGATCGAGTTAATGTGACAATAGGGGTTTTAATTAGAAAGAAATTTCAATTAATCAACCTACAGTTAGTTGTTTTTAGTCTTGAAAGAGATATTAACATAAATCAGGGATTTCTACGGATTAAGTTTTTAGTTTAAAGAAATCACTTCAATTATTAGGTTAGATAATAAAAAGATAGTAATTACTAGTACCCTTGGTCCTTTAGATACGATATTACCGGTCTTACCATAACTATACTATCGAACAATAGGTGCGCTTGCATTTATTGTGATCGTAGTTAGTTAGAGACCACATCAAGTTTTTGGCACCGTTTCTGGGGACTAAGATGTTAGGAACACTAAATTTTTATTACTTTAGCCATTTTTACTTTATTTTCAATTTATTTATTTTTTTAATTTTATTTTCTTTACTAATTTTTCCTTTTATTTGCTTCTAGCAGGTAACTCTAGTTTATGACTAGAAGGAACCTTTAGGACCATTACTTTTTGACAGTGATATAGAAGGTACAGCTCACAAAAATCGAAGAGAAGTAAGGCGAAGCCTACAATACATACAAGAAGAACAAGAGGATGATACTAATAATATCGAAGAGATGGCTGATAATAATCCGCTGCCCCCTGTGGTTGTCGCAAACCCGGTGAATCAAAATCCTACACCTCGTACTATGTATGATTATGCTAAACCTAATTTAATAGGAACTGAATCAAGTATTGTTAGACCTGCGGTTGCTGCAAACAATTTTGAACTGAAACCTAACATTATTCAGATGATTCAGCAATTTGTTCAGTTTGATGGTCTGCAGGATGAGGATCCAAACAATCATTTGGCAAATTTTTTGGAATTCTGCGAAACTTTTAAAATAAATGGTGTTTCTGATGATGCCATTCACCTTTGGTTGTTTCCCTTCTCGTTAAGAAACAAAGCTAAATAGTGGTTGAACTCATTAACACGAGAATCAATCACTACATGGGAACAAATGACCGAAAATTTTTTACTTAAATACTTTTCCCGGCTAAAACAACAAAGTTGAGGAATGATATCTCTTCTTTTGTGCGATGGATTTGGAAACACTTTATGACGCATGGGAGAGATACAAGGATCTCTGAGACGATGGTCTCACAATGGGTTACCTTTGTGGCTACAGGTTCAAACCTTTTACAATGGTGTGAACCCCTCAACTAGGCACTTGATTAACTCAGCCACTGGTGGAACCCTAAACAAGAAGACCCCTGAAGTGGCTTATGTAACAGCCCAGTTTATACTCTAGTCAAAACAGTGGTTTCGAGACCACAAATCTGGGTTTGTATAATATTTTAATATTATTTTTTGTGCCGTTGATATGTGACTAAGCATGTGTTTAAATTCGTAAGCTAATTAGTCCATTTGAGTGTTTAATTTGAGCAAAGGATTAAATCGCATAAAGTGTAAAAGTGGCCTTCTAATTGATTAAGTGCCTATTTAATATGGCTTTTAAATGTGGAGGCCTTATGAGGCAATTATGCCAATATTTAGATAGTGGATAGTTGTTGGACTAATATAACCTTGATAAATATATGTATCAAATGTTATTTGATAAAGGGTAAATTAGTAAAATATGTGTTAATGTTATAATAATAAAACAAAAAGATGAAAGTGATCATCTTTTATTCATTCATCTAGCCAAAAATTAAAAAGAAAAAAGTAAGGGTTTGAGTTTTTCACATTCGGCTACTTTAAGGTTTAAATTAAGGTAAGTTTTTATTTCGTTTTTTGATAATTTCTATGTTTCTGCAATCGTTGCTTTGAAAGCTACAAAACCCATGCCTTGATTTTGTGCTTTGATGATGTATGTGAAATATGCCATTGATGGTTTTGCAAGCTTTGTGATGTTTGAGAATGAAAAATGAAAGATATGTGTTTGCTGAACATGTTTTGTTGTTGAAGTTTTGATGAATTTAGCTAAATAGGGCTAAATTGTGAAAATGGTAAATTAAAGGACCAAATAGCAAATTTGATGAAATATTTGGGCTTATATAGTCCCTAGAGAGGTCCAGCCAAGCATGTATGTGTGTGGATTTTGTGAATTTGATGTTTTGTGAAAAATGGACTAAATTGGCAAAGTATGCAAATATGAGGGTTAATTTACAAATAGCCCTAAATATGTGTCATGGATTGAATTGAATGGAATGGTTAATGAAAGGGTTAATTCTAAATATGTTTAGATCAAGAACCAAGGAAAATGGACTTAGATCGCGGGAAAGCGAAAATAACCGAGTAGCCATTTCCGTTCGATAAACCAAATCCGAGGTAAGTCACTATGCAAATAAACTTATCTGTATTGAATTGAATATATGTATTCATATGTATTTCAATGAAAATGAATAAGTATGAGATGCTAAGTGCGTGAATTTTAAAATAAGTTCGATATAGTGATAAAGCCAAGAAGTTCCGTATAAACCTAGGAATAGATAGGATTAGCCATGACACGATATAGATATCTGTTCTGTTTTATCATGTAAGACCACGTCTGGGACACTTCCGTTGATTTGAAATTTCGTGTAAGACCTCCTCTGGGACGCAGGCATCGATATGAACTTTATGAGTAAGACCATGTCTGGGACATTGGCATCATATTGACTCGTGTAAGACCACGTCTGGGACGTTGGCATCGTTATGATCTGTACGAGTAAGACCGTGTCTGGGACATCGGCAACGTATTGATTTGTGTAAGACCCTATCTGGGACAGTGGCATTGATATCCGAGTGCATGTAAGACCTCGTCTGGGACGCTGGCATTGTACAACTATTCCGAGCTTTCTGATCATCCTACTAGGTTCCTATTGGTTCAACAGGCAAGTCTATAATACGAATGGTATATCCGAGCTATGACCAATAAGTGAGTGATTATCCATTTTAGGTATGTTGAATGCACATCAAGTGTGTATAAAAGGTAAGTACCTATATGACTTTGATATGAAGAAGAGTATGATTGAAAATGAGAATGTGAATCTTAAAATGTTGAATGTGGCAAATGTGGCCATAAGTTTATGAACCAAGTTATATATGTGATAGTTGCTAAGTGATCAATATATATATATATATGTGTCAATGCATTTATTTGTATACGACTTACTAAGCTTTTGGAAAGCTTACTCTGTGTGTGTGTTTTCTCTGTTTTATAGGTTGTCGAAGCTACTGAAGGCTCGGGATTGTCAAGGATCATCATCACACTACAAAAACTTATTTTGGTACCCTTTTGAAAATGTATATGGCTAATTATGGCATGCATAGGCTAGATAGGTGTATATGTTTATGAAGTGAGCATGGCCATGTGTATTGGCAAGCTTTTGAGTTGTTAAATGTTTAAATGAATAAGTTAAAGCATATACTTAGTATGTTTTGATGCATATGGAATGGTTAAGTTTTGGTTAAGCAAATGGATGATACATGTTTGAAATGAGGTAGGATTTAGTTTGCAATTTAGTATGGATGGATTTGGTATTGGATGTAGGATGAAGTGAACCATTTGATATGTTTTGGTTGCCATATAAGCATATTATGTTTTGGTATGTATTGCTTGTAGGTGAGACCCAAAATGGGTGGCATATTGGCCTTGTAAAATGGCTTATAATGTCACACGATTGAGACACAAGGGCGTGCCTAAGACCGTGGGTCATTTGTCAGAATGTGGCTTAAATTGCACACGGCCTTGACACGGGTGTGCTTAGTGGTCGTGTAAGAAATGGCAGTATGTGATCTAGTAGTACACAGCCTTAGCACACGGGCGTGCTTGGTGACCTTGTTGAATTTGGAAGTATACCACCACGGGGAGGACACACGAGAGTGTCCAATAGCCGTGGGTGAGGCACGGCCTACTCCCACGGCCGTGTGTCCCCTGTATTTTAGAAAAGTTTTAAATTTTAATGAAATCTTGTATGTGTTTCAGTTTAGTCTTGACTCTGTTTACAAGCATGTTTAAGGTCTCGATGACCTTTTAAGGGACTTTATGTTTGAGATTGATAAATGACTATGTGATAATTCTGTAAATGTTTTTGATCTGTCCGGTAATGCCTTTAACCCTAATCTGGTGATCGGACATGGGATAAGGGTGTTACATCTTATGAGTTCATAGAGGAGTTGGCACTGAATAACTATCAGTGGAAAGTTATGAGGACAAAGCCAACAAAAGCCGCCAGCATTTTCAACCTCGACGCAGGGACCATGCTATCAAACCAGGTAGAATTGTTAAATAAAAAGATTGATGGTTTGTGTGTTCTTCGCAAGTACATCCAGTGATGCAGTGCGATAAAACAGAGGAGGGACGAACAATATAGAATGCCCACCCTACAACCCTGGCATAGAAAACAAACAGATGAACTATATGGGTAACAATTCTAGACCTCAAAATAACCCTTATAGTAACACTTACAATCCAGGTTGGAGGTACCACCCAAACTTTTCATGGGGTGGCCAAGGAAATCAGAGACAACAATCCCCTCCAGGCTTTCAACAACAACCTTACCCACAAGAGAAAAAGCCGAACCTTAAGGATATGCTAGCAAAGTTTATTTCGATGTCAGAAACTCATTTTCAGAATACCGAAACAGCATTGAAAAATCAGCAAACATTAATTCAAGGGCTTAAGAATCAAATTGGACAGCTGACCAAGTTAGTTTCCGAAAGGCAATCAGGTAGTTTACCTAGTAACACCGAACCTAATCCAAAAGAGCATGTAAAGGAAATTACACTAAGGAGTAGGAAGGTATTGGTTGAAGCTAAAAAGAAGATGCCATAAGAAACTGATAAAGAAAAGGGTGAAGAAGTAAACGAAAATGTAACACCGGTACTTAACAAGTATAAACCACCGATCCCATATCCGGCAAAGTTGAAGAAAGACCGCATAGATGCACAATATGGTAAATTTCTTAAACTTTTTAAACAATTACATATTAACTTACCCTTTTTTGAGGCTATTTCTGAAACACCCTAAACCCGGCCCACAAACCCTGACCGGATCTGGCATGCTTCTAGAGAAAAACCATTCGAATCTTATTTGGGCTTTGCCAAAAACTTGTGTGTTTTTGAAAACAATTGATTTGGGTTGGGTTCAAAATTAAAACAGTGTTGATCGGTGTCAAAACAATTAATATTTATATTTAAAAAAATTAACTTTAACTTCAAATCGATAAATGTCGTATCATACTAAGTAGTTTAAATGCATGCATAGACAATTTAATACTTATGGCCTTATTACATCAAATAAAACCCGAAATAATTCAAAACTTAAATAAATAAAAAATAAACTAATAAAAATAAAAGCAGTCTACGAGTTATGCATGGCCACCATCGAGCTCCCGCCAGGCCGGTCCATCTCTTGAGTGTCACTGAAAAATAATCCCACAAAGGGTGAGTCAACAGACTCAATGTGTACAACCAATACAAGTCTCAATTAAATTCAGGCATATCAAATCATACATAATAAACACATATAAACCATGATGCAAACCCGAACCCAAGCCTAGATAACCATCCGCTACACATCACCCGTACCAACCATCACACCGTGGGGACTACTAAGTCGACCCTCCATCCGCTACACACTATCAAAGGCAGTCGCTGCAGTCGACGTACTCATCGCCCTTATAAAATTCATGGCATAGCCACCAGATAATTATTTTGTGACATAAGTCACCACATTCAGATTTCGTGACATAAGTCACCACATTCAATTTACGTGACATAAGTCACCACATTCAGATATTGGGGTATAAAACCACCAATTCACTTCCCCTTTACATATCACCCATATGCCCCATGTCAAACAAATCATGCAATATCATGCCTTATTTCACATTCTTATCACTATTGACATATGTGCCATCATAGGTCATATCATACCCATAGTAGGAGTGGGTAAACGTACCTGAGTACTTTGTACCATTGCAAGATACTCTTAGCCACATCTTAACATATTCTTAGTAACATATTTATCAAAACATAGCCGTAAATTAATTAAGGCTTAGTGTGAGGTACACACCTGATTTACTTAATGAGTTCACTGAAATCCCGAAGATCCCGATCTAACGCTTTAGATCTTAGTTCCTATATTCGGCCATTATTAGGCATATTAGCAAAAACCTATTCGGCTATATAACCAAATTCTGAAGGAAACATAACCGAAATCTCACCTTTCTTGCCAATTTGACTACTATTCAAATCCCGAAAACTTGTGATGACTCCTCTTACAATTGGCTAGCACTCAATCACTGAACAGGTTAGCTTTCGGCTTTTGAAAAACATACAAAACAGATCTATAACATTAACTATAGCCTTGGCCGATTATTATGTCCACTTACGTTGTGGATTTAAATCCCGGAAACTGTCTTTTGCTCCTTGAGTAATCGAAATCCCTGCCTACCAATTGTTAGAATCGGCTATACACAATGAATCCATGGAGATGGCCTTTGGCTGAAACTACATATCACTTACCTTGATGTTCAACACTCGAGAGATCTCCCGTAATGCTCCTTAGCATCGGCTACCTTCAACAGAGACACATAATATGGCTTAAAGAACATTCGGCCAACCTTAGCCAAGGCTTAACCATTGTTTTCGGCACCTTTAAAGAATAAGAACCCAAATCGATTACTAGGATAGAAGTTACTTACCACCATGTTGCTTGAAAAGACTAAAAGAGAAAAAGGTTTCGGCTTTTGATGATCACCAGAAAGATTCGGCTATGGCTTCAAATGATGATGAGATATTCACTAACACAAAATAAAAGAAGGAACTTGGAAAAGAGATATAGGTTCGCCAAGAACAAATAGAGGAAAAAGAAAGAAGAGTTTGAAGAATTTTGGCAAAGATGACAAGGAAGAATTCGGCCCAATGAAAAGAAAGAAAAGGAAAATCCACTCAAAGTTTCAGTGACAAGATACCAACTAAAATTTGGCACTTATGCCTCCCTTTCATGACCGATTTTACCAACCAAAGAGTCCCTTGGCCGCCACTATTATCCTTCCTTACCACATCCCATTTTTTCTCCTACTTTATCTTTTATCTACTCCTTTAAAATAATTGATTAAAAAAATAATTATCACAAAGAGTTTAAGCACATCTAAAGCTCCTCCCTCAGTCTCCCAATGCCGTCCATTACTGCTATTTTTGCTGAAAAATATAAGTCCCAAAATGTTGCTTGTGCCGCTCGAACTCAAGACCTCATTGTACTACAAGTGGCGCCATTTACCAAAGTCTTAAGTGGCATCTCCTTTCCACTTTACTAAATTGATTCTTGTGTCCTATTTCTCCTACATACTTTCTTAAGGCCATATTGCCTAGCTTCCTCTTTTAGATTAAAAAAAAATCAAATAATTTCCAAGGCATTTACTACACTTTAAAGTTTCCAAAACTCATGCCACACAATTCAGAACACATAAACATGCTTTCACACATACTTAAGCAAAAATGCATAGGCCATAAATCCCGGATATTACAATTTCACAAAGGCCAACATACGCAAAATTCTTAAATGGGCTTCTAAAAAATAAAAGGAAGTTTGAAAAGCTATCGATCGTGGAACTAAACAAGAAATGTTCAGCTATTCTCCAAAATAAGCTACCAACCAAATTGAAAGATCTAGGAAGTTTCACTATTCCCTGTTTAATTGGTAGTTTAAATATTGAAAAAGCATTAACTGATCTAGGTGCCAGTATTAATTTAATGCCTTATAAAATGTTCAAACAACTTGGTCTTGGGAAACCAAAACCCACTAAGATGAGTATTCAATTAGCTGATAGATCTATTAAATATCCTAGGGGAATTATTGAAAATGTTTTAGTAAAATTTGGTAAATTCATATTCCCTGTTGATTTTGTTGTGCTTGACATGGATGAGGACGTTAAGGTGCCTTTAATTTTAGGACGCCCATTTTTAGCTAGTGCTAGGGCTATTATCGATGTAGGTGATGGTAAACTTGTGCTAAGGGTGGGTGACGAGGAAATTATTTTTAAAATTTATGATGCTATGTGATATTCTAGAGAGCAAGATGATTCATGTTATTTTATTGATGCTATTGATCATTTTATTCAAGATTCTTTTCAAGAAATCATGCATGAAGACATGTTGGAACTGTATTTTACCCCAGAGGAGGGGGCAAACGACGATACCAATGAGATAGGGGAGATAAAAAGTGAGTTAAATTCTAATACTTCTTCCCCAAGACAAAAGAAGTATGAGGGCATTGAAACAAATGACGAACTAAAACAAAAACCCTCTATTGAAGAGCCTCCCAAATTAGAATTGAAATAGTTACCAAACCACTTAGAGTATGCATTCCTAGGAGATAATTCTACACTATCGGTAATTATTTCTTCGAAATTAGAACCTTATGAGAAAGACGAGTTACTACAGGTATTAAAGGAGTATAAAAGAGCCATAGCTTGGAAAATTTTTTACATTAAAGGGATAAGTCCATCATTTTGCACCCAAAAAATTTTAATGGAAGATGAATATAAACCATGTCTGCAACCTCAAAGACGACTGAATCCCAACATGAAGGAAGTTGTTAAAGCTGAGGTAATTAAAATTCTAGATGCTAGAGTTATTTATCCTATTTCTGATAGTACTTGGGTAAGTCTTATGCAGGTTATTCCAAAGAAAGGAGGCATGACTATTGTAGCTAACGAAAATAATGAATTGATTCCAACAAGAATAGTCACAGGTTGGAGAGTCTGCATTGACTATAGGAAGTTGAACGATGCCACGAGAAAAGATCACTTTCCTTTACCCTTCATTGATCAGATGTTAGAAAGATTATCTGGGCATATGTACTATTACTTCCTAGACGGACTCTCTAGCTACTTCCAAATCCCAATAGCTCCTGAGGATCAAGAAAAGACAACATTTACATGTCCATATGGTACGTTTGCTTATCGTAGAATGCCTTTTGGATTATATAATGCTCCTACTACTTTTCAGCGTTGCATGCTAGCCATCTTTGATGAACTTGTGGAAGACATTATGGAGGTATTCATGGACGATTTTTCTGTATTTGGTAATTATTTCCATCTTTGCCTTAAAAATTTAAAACGAGTTCTAATGAGATGTGAGGAAACGAACCTTATGCATAATTGGGAAAAGTGTCACGAGAAGGGATTGTGTTAGGTCACAAAATTTCTAGTAAAGGGATTGAGGTTGATAAAGCAAAAATTGAAACCATAGAAAAATTACCTCCTCCTAGTTCAGTTAAGGCTATTAGAAGCTTTTTAGGACATGCTGGATTTTATAGAAGATTTATTAAGGATTTTTCTAGATTAGCTAAGCCTTTAACGAAATTACTAGAAAAAGATGTACCTTTCAATTTTGATCAGGAATGTTTAGATGCATTTAAAACCCTCAAAAATAAACAAATAAATACTCCAATTATAATTGCATCTGATTGGAATTTACCCTTTGAACTAATGTGTGATGCGAGTGATTTTGCAGTAGGTGCAGTTTTGGGACAGTGAAGAGACAAATATTTTTAGCCGATTTATTATGCTAGGAAGACATTAACGGCCGCAGAAGAAAATTACACCACCACAGAAAAAGAGTTGCTTGTTGCGGTTTTCGCATTTGATAAATTTAGACAATATTTGATACTATCTAAAGTTTTCGTTTACACTGACCATTTAGCTCTTCATTCTCTTTTAACTAAATCTAATGCAAAACCTTGACTCATAAGTTGGATTTTACTCTTACAGGAATTTGATTTGGAAATTCAGGATAAGAAAGGAGCTGAAAATCTCGCGGTAGACCATCTTTCTAGGTTTGAAAATCCACATATTAAAGAACTTGACGGGAGTGAGATAAACGACTCGTTTCCTGAAGAACAACTCCTTGCTATAACCGACTCCGAGGTACCTTGGTTTGCAGATATTGCAAATTATTTAGTTGCTAACATCCTACCAAAAGGGTTAACACATCATCAAAAGAAACGATTCTTTGCCGATGTGAAAAACTATTTTTAGGAGGATCCTTTTATCTTTCGTATATGCGCAGATCAAGTAATTCAGAGATGCGTTACAAAGGCAGAAGCAAGCAAAATCCTAGAACATTGCCATTCAGGACCAACAGGAGGATATTACAGCGGGCTAGGATAGCACATAAAACGCTCGAATTAGGTTTTTATTGGCCCACTCTGTTCAAGGACGCTAACAGGTATGTTACTTCGTGTGATAGATGTCAGAGAACAGGTTGTAACACCCCTAACCCGAAACCACTACCGGAATAGGGTTAAGAGGCATTACCAAACAATCAAATCATTTAACAACCCATTCACGACACAAAGTCAATCATTAGTATATCACATCAAAAAATAAACATATAGTCCCTTATTGAGGCCTATAAGACCTTAAACGCATGCTAGAGAAGGATAGGGACTAAATCGAAACACATATAGAAGTTCTTAGAAACTTAAAAACTTATCCAAAATATAGGGGATACACGCCCGTGGGAGCCAACCGTGTGCTCTCCATGGCTGCTAGACACTCTCGTGTGTCCTCCCCATGGTCGAACTTGATTCCTCACCACGGCCACCAAGCACGCCCGTGTACCCTAGCCGTGGTCAATCCTGCCGAAGCAACACGGTTACCAAGCACCCCCGTGTGCTAAGGTTGCGCACTACTAGACCATATACTGACTTTCTTACACGACTTTTAGGCACGCCCGTGTGACATGGCCGTGTGCCATTATAGGTCATTTACAAGACCAAAAATGCCACCCAAATGGGTAATACCTACAAGCAACATTTACCAAAACAACTCATGCACTTATGCCTACCCAAAAGCATATCAAAATAATCATTCAAACATTGCATTCAATTCCAATTCTATTCATACCAAAACTTATCTTATCACAAGCATAATTCATTCCCAATTTCATTTATTCCTAATAACATCATACCATCACCAAAATTTACATCCATAAATCAATTTCTCAACTCACAATCCATACCAAAAGATGCATCATATATACTAGTCATTTATGCCAAAAACTATCACATATCTAGCCACATCTCATGGCTACTTACAAATCTCAAACATGATTCAATTAACTAGCCTATACATGCCATAATTAACTATATACATCTTTCCAAAATACCCCAAAATATATTGCCGATAGTACGATAGAGATACTGACGATCCCCAGATCCGAGCTAGCTTTACTGACACTACAAAGTAGAAAGACAAATCACACAGTAAGCTTTCCAAAGCTTAGTAAGTTCATAATTTAATACATATTACTCAATAATACCACATCTTACACAATTAAATCATTACATAGATAAATTGCACAATTAGGCTCATCATCAATCTCAACCATATGCTCAAGTATCTATTCATATAACTATTAAGGCTATCATCAACCTCCTAGGTTCAAACGTTCCTTGATCAACACATAGTTACTCACCATTCATGCTACTCAATTGCTCGATATTACCTCTCGTTCAACCTTTACTATTCTTTTTGATTATTTCACACACTTAGTGCCAATTTCATAATCAGATCATAATAGTCATCGCACACTTAATGCCTAATCTTTCAACCAACTTATCTCGGTATCACACACACACAGTCCATGCAAGCTTTCATATCATCGCACACACAATACTATTCATTTCATATCATCGCACACATAGTGCCATCAACTAAAATCTTGCACATAGCAACTCACTTTCATACACAAATACATATTCATTTCATAATGCTAAAACATATCTTAATAATATGTATCCTATCCGAACTTACCTCGGACGTCGAACTATCGATACGGTCGATTAATCGAGCATTTTATCTTTGCCTCGATCTCGATCCAAACCTCTCCTCTCTTGGTCTATACACATTCAAATTCAATCCATTCAATCATCAAATCATTCATTTTAGTCCAAACACATATATTTAGGGCATTTTACAAAATAGCCCTCACATTTTTACATTTTGACACTTTAGTCCTTAATTCATAAAATCATCAAATACACATAATTTCTCCTAACACAAGCTTAGCTGAATTTTGCTTATGTCTATACCAACCCACATATTTCATTTATTTCACATTTTAGTCCCTCAATTTACACTTTTCATAATTTATCCCAAAATACTCAATTTCACTAAAAACTCAAATACAAACTATGCTAACCTAACACCAAGTTTTCATATTTCACCAACTAACATCACAAAGCTCAAGTGTTCATCAATGGCCCATCACAAAAACATCATCAATTCACAAATTTACAACATGGGTTAGCTAGAGCACAAAGCAACGATTACGAAAACGTAGAAATTATCAAAAATCGACTCAAAATCATACCTCAATCAAGATGAACAATGGCCGAATATCACAAGCTTTTGCTCCTCTTTCCTTTTTGTATTTTTCAGTGAACAAAGATGAACATATTCATCTTATTTTCATCTTTTATTTAATTATTAAACATATTATTATTCAAATTACTAAATTATCCTTTCATTAAACATATAAGACAAAAATATAATAAGGCTAGTTTGTCATTTAACTTGCCACTAACTTATAAATGGTTTATTAACAACAATAGGTCTCCACCTTAAAAAGCCATCAACAAATTGACACTTATGAATCAGCACACAACTTTTACTCCTTATGCAATTAAGTCCTTTTCATAAATCAGCACACAGTCGATAAAATTATCACACAGAATTTTCACACGGACAATGTCACATACCATTCACACAGAAAATAATATTAAACTTTTATACCGACCTTAGATTTGTGGTCTCGAAACCACTGTTCTGACTAGGGTCTAAATCGGTGTAACACCCTTAACCCAAGACCGTCGCCGGAATAGGGTTTAGAGGCATTACCGAACAATAGGATCATTTTACACCGCATTCACGACACAAAGTCAATCATCACTAAACACATTCATATACAATCATAGTGTCCCTTAAACGAGTCATCAAGACCCTAAACATGCTTATAAATTGAGTTGGGACTAAACCAAAACACATATAAAATTTCATGAAAAATTGAAACTTTTCTAGAATATAGGGGAGACACGCCCGTGGGGGGTAGGCCGTGCCTCTTCCACGGCTACATGACACACCCGTGTGACCTCCCCGTGGCTACATACTGCCAAAATCAACACGGCTAACAAGCATGCCCGTGTGCTAAGGCCGTGTCCTATAAGGTCATATACTGCCATTTCTCGCACAACCTATAGGTGTAATAGACCGAATTTGACCCTAATCGAAATAGTGGTTTCGGGACCACGAATCTGAGTCTGAGAAATATTTAAATATTATTTTTTTGTTATATTTGAATTAATGTGTTTAAAAGTTTTGTAGAAAAAATTGATCGTTTGTGTGTTCAATTTAACAAAAAGGATTAAATCGCGTAAAGTGTAAAAGTTGCATACCATAGTGTAAAGTGCTAGAATGATTATGGCTTTTTAATATGAGGTATTAGATGGATAAATAACCCATTTTTGAGTTAGTGGGTGGCATATGTCATAACTAACCTTAAGTTATATATTAGTTTTATTTTATTTGAAAGGTTAAATTAGTAATTAAACAATTACTTACTTTATATGTTAAAATATCATAAAAATAAAGCCATCATATTTTGGGTTCATCCTTGGCTGAATGTTGGAGAAAGAAGGAAGCTTTGAAGTCCTTTAATTTTTGACAATTCTAGGCTTAAATTCAAGGTGAGTTTTAAGTCAGTTTTTGTTAATTTTTACGTTTTTGTTATCGTTGCTTCGAAGACTTCAAGACCCATGCTTGAATTTTTTATTTTCATAAATATTTTGAAATGATCCATTGATGAGTTTATGAGTTTTATGATGTTAGTTGATGAATTATGAAATATATATGTTAGATTAATATGTTTTGTCTTTGGATTTTTGGTAAATTTGAGAATTTGGGGTAAATTGCAAAAATAAATTTTTGAGGGGACCAAAATGCAAAATAAATGAAATAAATGGACTAGAATGGTCCCTATGAATATTCGGCCCTAAGGTGTTATTGTGAAATTTTTTGTATTTTGTGTTTTGTGCAAATAGGACTAAATTGTAAAAATATGAAACATTAGGGGTAAAATGGTAAATTGCCCATTTATGTGTTTTGGGACTAAATTGAGATGAATTGTGCTTGAATGAGCTAAGTTTTAATGTGCATAGATCAAGAACAAAGAAAAACGGATTTAGATCGGGGAAAGGCGAAGGTTATTGAATAGCCGGTTTAAGTCGTCCATCGATAGTCTAGGTAAGTCCCTAAGCAAGTATATGTTAAAGAATTACTTATGAACATATTAAATGATAATAATTGTAAATTTTGAGTATAATACCATGTGATGGCCGAATGGGGTAGTAGGTATTATTGGATCAACTTTGTTTGTTTAAAAGTAATGTGAATAAGTAAGTTTGTTGTGATATGTGAAAAAAATACGAAGTACATGAAATGTTCATGAATTTAGCACTAAGTAATGGGAAATGAATGGTTAATTGTGTTGATATTCGGGCTTTGAGTCTAGCAGGCCTTGTGCCGGTGAGTTATATCAGGCTTCGAGCCTAGCAGGCCTTGTACCGGTGAGTTATATTGGGCTTCGAGCCTAGTAGGCCTTGTATCGGTGAGTTATTTAGGGCTTATTGCCTAGTAGGCATAATGCCGGTGTTCAAACTTTAGACTTTGGGTCTAGCAGGCTTAATGCCGGTGAATTGCCATAAACAGAAAATCCGAGAATCAAACAAGGTGAGTCACATATAGTGCTATGTGCTAAAAGCTCGGGTAAGAGTTAGCCTACTATGTTAGTAAGGAATGAAGTGAGCTAATTTCTTATCGTTTTGAATAAATACGATGTGATGAAATGGAAATTTCATAAGTACTTTATTTTATAATGTTGAGCTTATCATTAATGTGTATATACGTTACTTATATGTGAAAATGGGTTATATACATGTATGTCATAGTGAAAACTCGGTTATAAAATGGAAAGGTCAATGGTGAAAGAGTCGAAAGTGTTTTGAATATGTGTATAAGTAGATATAGAAGATCGATGCCTAAGGTTGATTCATGTGATTCAAAAATTGTAATATAATATGATATTCATGTGATTTGATAATGTACATGAAACACCCCAAACCCGGCCCAAAAAGCCTAACCGGATTTGGTATGTTCCTCGAGTAAAACTTTAGCGGAATCACATTGTAAAGAAATTTTTTTGTCTTTTGAAACATTATTTTTAGGAGGAATTAATAAAATCAAAAGGAAACCAAACTTAAGTAAAACTTCTTTGAAAACATTTATATATTAGTGATGAAACCTTTTAATTAATTATCGAAAACCAATTTAGTTATTTAATAGATATTTGTTCATGGCAAAATAAAAGTAAATCCAAACACGAAATTAAAGATAGTTTATAGTGGCCTTATTACATAATATTGGCAACCCAAAATAAAGTCTAAGTAATAAAATTTAAAGTAATAAGTTTAAGTTGGAAAATCTCCACAAAACTTAATACGAGCACGCCACCTCGAAATCCTTTGCGCTTAGATCCATCGCACTACTGAGTCATCGAAAAGTTATCCCATAAAAATGGGTGAGTTATAAACTCAATGTATAACACATACATTAAAAAGCCCATTTTATCAAATGCTTTCAAGCCCAAAATTTCACATATGGCCATAGGCCCATTTAACTCTTATTTAGTTAGAAGGCCCATTAGCTCATATTTAGCCCAAAGGCCCATTTCATAACAGATCAAGTAATAAACATACAATATTACATGATTATATACATAAAATGAAATGCAAGCCCGCCCAACCTAAATATCCATCCGCTACACACCCCGCACCAACCAAAGACACCGTGGGATTACTAAATTGACCTCCATCCGCTACACACCATCGAAGGCGATTCTTTGCAGTCAACATGCACATCGCCTTATTGTGGCAAAGCCACCAAAACAGATGTGACCAAGTCACCGACCAAGTCCAAATTTCATATCGTGACCAAGTCACCAGATTCACATACGTGACCAAGTCACTGGAGCCAAATATGTGACCGAAGTCACCGGAGCAAAATATACGTGGACCAAGTCACCGGAGTCAAATTGTGACCAAGTCACCGAGCCAAATATATGTGACCAAGTCACCAAATTCACATATGTGACCGAAGTCACCGTAAATGTGGTAAAACCACCGAATACTTCCTCCTTTATCAACAATACCCATATGCCCATGCACATACATATCAAATCGATTTTCATGCTATTACCCCACAAAACATAATATAATCATGCTTATTTCATATTGATGCATATAGCAAAAATAAGCGGAATATTGGGGTAACATACCGAATTTTTGTATACCAATGATTGGCATCCACAAACAAACATATTATCATATAATCACTTTTAACCATATAGATCTATGGAAATTTTTAATGTAAGGTTACACACCTAGTAATAAGTGAGAACAATACCCTCTTGCTCGTCAACACCTAATTGATTAACACACTTGGTTAGTATAAACTATTGTTAACAAAACTATACTTATTGACGATGGATCTAAATTCTTACCCTGATTCACGAATGATAGTTATTTGTGGTTTTCTCCACTAGATGGATCAAAACCCACGATATTCCACCAACGTAAAGTGGTTCTGGTTATACTACTTGAATAATCGATCCTCGTTAGCAGAGGATCCACAACCCGTGGAAAGTCTCTAACCCCGATAACGCTCTTCGTTTGAAGTTCGATGGTAAAGGAATACCTCCTTTTCCAAACACTCCAAATGACCCTTTTCTTACCTATCTTGTTGATCTTAAATCGTCCCTAAAAGTAACATAGATTAGTGATCCATCTAAGGAAATTGATGTGATCTTAAATTAATAACCTTACCTTGATGATTTCGAATGGTCACTTAAAGGTTGTCCTCAACAAGATCTTTGAAAAATTCTTTTCAAATGAATCGGCCTAGAAGAGAAAATAAAGATCACGATTCTAAGTTTGCTAAAGTGAAAAGAAAAGATAAAAAATAATTGATAAAATCTTACTTGAGTTCTTCAAGATTCGGCTTTAACAAAAAGAGAAGAGAAATGGTGGTTTCAATATGATGGTTTCGGTTTTGGGGAATAGAAGAAAGAGAATGAAAGGAGAAGGAAAGAGAAGAAAGAAAAGTGAAAGAGGAGAAGGATATGATGATGGTGATTTCTCACAAGAAAAGAAATGTTTAGGAACTTTTGCTCATTCTTGCCAAGGGGTATCAAATGGTTCTTGATCCTATGAGGTTTGACAATGAGAGAAAGAGAAGAGAGAAATAAAATGAAAAGAAAAGAAAAGGAGAATTGATCAAAGAGAAAAGAGATTGATTTTGGGGCTTAGATGCATTCGGCTAAGGGAGAGAAAAATGAAGAAGAAAATGGTGTTTAGTCTTTTATGGTTTCGGCTATGAGAGGGGAAAGAGAGAAGAGAAATAAAATGAAAAAGAGAGAAAAAGAAAATGAAAGAGAATGCTTATGGTGATAGCTAAATTCGGCACTAAAGAGAAAGAAAAAGAGTGACTTCAAAAGTGACAATATTTTGTCAACAAAAGAGAGAGAATTTTGAGAAGAAAAGATGGAATAAGGGTACCTCTTTGGTCAAAAATACCAATACCAAAACAAAGTAATCCTTGCACCAATGCCAAAGATAGTTTCGGTTTAGGGAAAAGTTTTGGAGAAGGGAGGAAAGATGGACAAAAGAATATGCAAGACTTTTGGCCAACTTCCCTAATGGCAAAGCACAAATTCGCCAAATCAATGCCAACATTATCCCTTTTTCCTCCTTGTTTCTTCCCCATCAACTCTTGATTTGCTATAAAAATTAAACCACTCCTTTAGCCTCCATGCCGTCTAGGTTCATGGTCAAATGACCATGAACACATCCCCAAAACATAGCCCAATATCATGCCTTTGTCCCCCTCATCTTATCATGAACTTATGATTCCATGCCTTAAGTTCTTTGCTTCCTTTTTCACATGGTCAACTAGCCAAAAATTAATGAAAGCTCATCCACTCTAGAACTTTCTTGGCCGACACTTATAGGGAAGAAAACAAAAAAATTTAAAATCCTCCCTAATGCTAGCTAGGAGATTCGAACTTCACACCTCAAGCACACATCCATGCATCTTAACCACCTTGCCAATTACTTAATTCATGTTAAAACTTCTTATCATTAATTCTTAAAGTCTAACTTGCTTAGCTCTCTCTTAATTAATAGAAATTAAAAGTTTAACTAAGCATTCACTTAATTAATGAAACTCAAATAACTTCTAAAAATATACTCATTAATAAATAAGCATGCAACATCATTCAATTAAGTAAAATGCATAACCCCTAATTATCAGGATGTTACAGTTCTACCCCCTTAAAATAATTTCGTCCTCGAAATTACTTGACTGGAATAAGTGAGGGTATTACTGTCGCATCGTTTCCTCCGGTTCCCACGAAGCTTCTTCAGATCCATGATTACGCCATAATACCTTGACGAGAGGAACCGATTTTCTCCGTAAAACTTTTACATCTCGTTCCAGAATTTGAATTGGCTCCTCTTCATATGACAAGTCTGATCTTAATTCCACCTCCTCAAGCGGCACTACATGAGATGGATCGGCCGTAGTACGGCGTAACATTGAAACATGGAACACATCATGCATTTGCTTCATTCAAGGCAAATCTAAGCGATATGCCACAGATCCGACCCGCTTCACAATCCGATAAGGTCCTATGAATCTGGGACTTAGTTTCCTTTGCGTCCAAATCTCATCACCTTTTTCCAAGGTGAAACCTTTAGGAAAACTTGGTCTCCCAACGCATACTCTATTTCTTTCCATTTTAAATCCGCGCATCGATTTTTGTCTATCGATGCTTCCTTTAACCGAGCCGGATTACCTTAACCTTTTCTTGATTCACCACTATCTTCGGACCCAAAATCGACGTTCCCTAATTCGCATCCAACACGTAGGAGTGCGACACTTCCATCCATATAGTGCTTCATATGGTGCCATCTATATACTGGATTGGAAACTGTTGTTGTACGCAAATTCTGCCAACGGTAAGAATTCCTCCCAACTTCCCTTGAAATCTATCACACATCCCCTTAACATATCTTCTAAGATCTGGATTACTCTTTCGGACTAACCGTCCGACTGAGGATGAAATGCCGTACTGAAGTCCAATCTGGTGCCCAAAGCCTGATGCAATGCTTTCCAAAATCGCGACGTAAATCTAGGATCTCTGTCTGAAATTATCGATAACGGCACTCCATGCAATCTCACAATCTTAGCCACGTATAACTTCGCCAATTTCTGCAAAGAGTAATCAACCCGTACTGGGATAAAATATGCAGATTTCGTCAATTGATCCACTATCACCCAAATGGAGTCTTTCTTAGTAGGCGTAAGAGGAAGCCCACTAACAAAGTCCATGGTGATTCTCTCCCACTTCCACTGCGGAATCTTTATCTATCAGTAGCAATCCGGAAGGTACTTGATGTTCACCTTAACTTGCGACACGTCAAGCACTTCCTACAAACTCCGTAACTTCCCGCTTAAGTCCAGGCCACCAAAATTGATCTCGCAATCTCGGTATACTTACTTCCTCCAGGACGCATAGCATAGGGGCTACTATGCGATTCTCAAGTATCTTTGCCTCAACTCCGATCCTTTGGCATACAGACTTTACCTTTATAACACAATACTCAAATCCATCATTAATACCAAAATCTTCCAATTTCCCTCCGTGCACTGTCGAGCTTTTCATTCAGATCTTCATCTACTAATTGCCTCTCTTTCACTTGACTTAACCATGTCGCTTAACTCAAGTTACGCCAACAAGCTCAGTCATCGTAAAGGCTAAGATGTGCAAACATCGCTCTTAAATCGACACCACTTTTCGACTTAGAGCGTCGCCACCACATTCGCCTTGCGGGTGGTACTCGATAGAAACGATCGTAATCTTTTAATAACTCTATCCACCTTCACGCCTCAAATTCAGTTCTTTACGAGTCGGTAGATTTTCGACTTTTGTGGTCCGTGTATATCACCGACTTTTCCCCGATAAGTAATGTCTCCAAACTTTAAGAGCAAAGACTACAGCTGCCAACTCCAAGTCATGCGTCGGGTAATTAACCTCGTGCGGTCTCAATCGCCGAGACGCAGCGACGTAACTACCTTTTCGCCTTGCATCAAAACACATCCTAATCCCGTGTGAGAAGCGTCACAATACACGCATTTAAATCCTTTCCCGCCTCAGTGGATCAAACCGAGCTTCCGTCAAAACTTTCTTGAGCTTCTCAAAACTCTCTTACTGTTTATTAGTCCACATGAAAGGTACTTCCTTTCTCAACAATTTCATTAAAGGTGCAGCTATCGATGAGAATCCTTCAACGAATCTTCTGTAGTATCCGGCTAAACCCAAGAAACTGCGAAGTTCAGTTACGGACTTAGGTGGTTTCCAATCTAGCACAGCCTCAATCTTCCGAGGATCCACCCTTATCCCTTCCGCCGATACTACATGGCCTAAAAATGTAACTTCTTTCAGCCAAAATTCACACTTGCTGAATTTGGCATACAGCTTCTTTTCCCTTAAAACTCGTAACACAATCCGAAGATGCTCATCATGTTCCACTTCGGACTTAGAATACACTAAGATGTCGTCTATGAATACCACTACAAACTGATCCAAGTAGGGCTGAAAAATCTGGTTCATCATATCCATAAACGCAGCTGGGGCATTCGTCAATCCGAATGGCATTACCAGAAATTCATAATGCCCATATCTAGTTCGGAAGCCGTCTTATGGATATCCGCTTCTTTCACTTTAAGTGATGATACCCGACCTTAGATCAATCTTTGAGAATACCGCAGACTCCCTTGTCGATCAAACAAGTCGTCGATCCTTGGCAAAGGATACTTGTTTTGATGGTCACTTATTCAACCGCCGTAGTCTATACACATCCTCATCGATCCGTCCTTTTTCTTCACGAATAGGACCGATGCTCCCCATGGAGACACACTAGGTCGAATGAATCCACGATCAAGCAACTCCCGAATCGAGCCTTAAGCTCAACCAATTCCTTCGGTGCCATTCTATATGGAGCAATAGAAAGCTGGCGCCGTTCGTGCAATAAGTCTATCCCGAATTCTACCTCACGATCCGAGGCAAACACGAAGTTCTTCGGAAAAACATCTACAAATTCCTTCACCGTTCGACTTCATTAGCGCTTGCTTTCTTAGCCTCCAAAGCACTCACCAACATCGGAAGGCTTCACATCCCTTTCTAACCATGTTTTCGCCTTAAGAGCGAATACTACATTAGATAAGTAGTTTCGTCTCTCGCCCATCGCTTCTAACTTCCTTGTCATCAAAAGTTCTTAATGACATTCTCTTAGCGGCACAATCCACATTTGCACGGTACTTCACAAGCCGGTCCATGCCTAAGATAAGGTCAATTCTCTCAACAGCAACTCCATTAAATCACCGAAAGCTGTATCCCTTGAACTTCTAGAGGCACTTCCTTAAAAGTTTGTCTACAACTCATCGTCATCCTAAAGGACTAAATGCGATCATCTTCCTAGGTACAGATTTGAAGTCACATGCAAAGTCCCAGATACTTCACTAGCGATATAGGAATGAGTTGACCCTATATCTATCAAAGCAATAAAGGGCAACCTGTAAATCGTAAACGCATTCGTGATAACATCAAAAGGCCATCGTCTTCTCTGCGACAAGCGCATACACCAAACTGGTTGTCTCGCCTCGAGCTTCCACGCCTCTGCTCAAGTTCGCGACCTCTACTAGAACCATTACCCTTCCATTTGGACCACGACCTCTTATCTGCTGCTGTCCACCTGTCAAAGATGATTAGCACTCGACTTCTTTGGGCGGTTCTTCTCCGAGTTCATCGGACAATCCTTGATCATGTGATCCTTTGAACCGCACTTGAAACATCCGCCGGTTTTCTTCCAGCATTCTCCCGAGTGCATTTTCCCACATTGAGAACAAATACGATTTTGTACACCCGTAGCAGTCTGTTGACCTCGCGGTCCATCATTCCTTGATTTCTTCTGAAAGTTTCCGGACGACCCCGAAGACCCAAAGCTTCTCTTATTCTTACTCTGGCCTCTGTCCCGGTTCTGTCTCTCAGTCCGTTTAGCCTCTTCGGCAATTCTTGCCCTTTCCACTAAGATTGCAAAATCTCTTTCACGGTGTGGAGCAATCATCACTCTTAGCTCATCTCTAAGTCCATCTTCAAATCGATACACTGTTCATATTTCGTAGCCACTATCCTCCGCATAACGGCTAAGTCGCAAAATTTCGCTTCATATTCAGCTATCGACTTGTTCCTTGGACCAAATTCGAAATGTCTTCCTCTCGGAGTCGATGTAGCTAGCTCCAACATATTTTTCTTGAATTTAATCTTAAAATACCCCCAATCCAGACGATCCACAGGGGTACTTTCCTTTATAGTGAGCCACCACTGGTAGGCTTCATCGCGAAGAAGTGAAATAGCACCTTTCAATTTCTCTTCATCAGTGCAGTCTATATCGTCCATGATTCTCTCGACTGCCTCCAACCAATATTCAGCTACGTTTGGAGCTACTCCAGATACTCCTCTAAAAACCTCAGCTCCATTCGATCTTAGTCTCTCGGCTACCGACTTTCGAGACCCATTACCAGAACTAGCTTCCGCTACTCGTTCTAAAACTCGCATGAGACGACTTGTGATCTGCGTCACCACCTTCATTTTGTTCTTGAAAGTCCGCCCAACAAATGGTGGTGGAGCTTCATTCTGGAACCTTAACAGATCGAATCGGTTCAAAGCGATCATCCTTCCTCTTCCATGTCCACGACGACCTCGTCCCTAGAGCTCATGTCTACTACGATCTTATCTATTTTACGAAAAAGTCTTATGTATTAGAATCTTTTCACTTCTTATTAGAAGAAAGTCTTATAAACAGATATTCATGGTTTCGTAGTAGCACACATACACCTAGGGTCCATGTCTCTAAAGTTTCCTTAGGCTTATCAAACATTCATATCACTTATCAAATAAAGGTACATACCGATGGATGCAATGAGAACTCGAAGTGCCATGCTCTTACAAAATCATTTAACTTAAGAAATCTTTCAAAAAATCATTTGGGCCAACTTTTGAAAACATTGTGGGCTTCAAAACCCAAGGCCGAGAGTTTAAATCTGGGCTCGGATACCAAGCTGAAACACCCCAAACCCGGCCCAAAAAGCCTAACCGAATTTGGTATGTTCCTCGAGTAAAACTTTAGCGAAATCACATTGTAAAGAAATTTTTTTGTCTTTTGAAACATTATTTTTAGGAGGAATTAATAAAATCAAAAGGAAACCAAACTTAAGTAAAACTTCTTTGAAAACATTTATATATTAGTGATGAAACCTTTTAATTAATTATCGAAAACCAATTTAGTTATTTAATAGATATTTGTTCATGGCAAAATAAAAGTAAATCCAAACACGAAATTAAAGATAGTTTATAGTGGCCTTATTACATAATATTGGCAACCCAAAATAAAGTCTAAGTAATAAAATTTAAAGTAATAAGTTTAAGTTGGAAAATCTCCACAAAACTTAATACGAGCATCGCCACCTCGAAATCCTTGCGCTTAGATCCATCGCACCACGAGTCATCGAAAAGTTATCCCATAAAATGGGTGAGTTATAAACTCAATGTATAACACATACATTAAAAAGCCCATTTTATCAAATGCTTTCAAGCCCAAAATTTCACATATGGCCATAGGCCCATTTAACTCTTATTTAGCCGAAGGCCCATTAGCTCATATTTAGCCCAAAGGCCCATTTCATAATGAGATCAAGTAATAAACATACAATATTACATAATTACATACATAAAATGAAATGCAAGTCTGCCCAACCTAAATATCCATCCGCTACACACCCCGCACCAACCAAAGACACAGTAGGGATTACTAAATCGACCTCCATCCGCTACACACCATCGAAGGCGCTTTTCAGTCAACATGCACATCGCCTTATTGTGGCAAAGCCACCAAAGCAGATGTGACCAAGTCACCGATCAAGTCCAATTTCATATCGTGACCAAGTCACCAGATTCACATACGTGACCAAGTCACCGAGCCAAATATGTGACCGAAGTCACCGGAGCAAAATATACGTGATCAAGTCACCGGAGTCAAATTTGTGACCAAGTCACCGAGCCAAATATATGTGACCAAGTCACCAAATTCACATATGTGGCGAAGTCACCGAAATGTGGTAAAACCACCGAATACTTCCTCCTTTATCAACAATACCCATATGCCCATGCACATACATATCAAATCGATTTTCATGCTATTACCCCACAAAACATAATATAATCATGCTTATTTCATATTGATGCATATAGCAAAAATAAACGGAATATTGGGGTAACATACACAATTTTGTATACCAATGATTGGTATCCACAAACAAACATATTATCATATAATCACTTTTTAACCATATAGATCTATGGAAATTTTTAATGTAAGGTTACACACCTAGTAACAGTGAGAACAATACCCTCTTGCTCGTCAACACCTAATTGATTAACACACTTGGTTAGTATAAACTATTGTTAACAAAACCATACTTATTGACGATGGATCTAAATTCTTACCCTTGGATTCACGAACGACAGTTATTTGTGGTTTTTCTCCACTAGATGGATCAAAACCCGTTGATATTCAACCAACGTAAAGTGGTTCGGTTGTACGCACTACTTCGAATAATCGATCCTCGTTAGCAGAGGGTCCACAACCCGGTGGAAAGTCTCTAACCCCCGATACTGCTCTTCGTTTGAAGTTCGATGGTAAAGGAATACCTCCCTTTTTCCAAACACTCCGTACAGCCCTTTTCTTACCTATCTTGTTGATCTTAAATCGTCCCTAAAAGTAACATAGATTAGTGATCCATCTAAGGAAATTGATGTGATCTTAAATTAATAACCTTACCTTGATGATTTCGAATGGTCACTTAAAGGTTGTCCTCAACAAGATCTTTGAAAAATTCTTTTCAAATGAATCAGCCTAGAAGAGAAAATAAAGATCACGATTCTAAGTTTGCTAAAGTGAAAAGAAAAGATAAAAAAAATAATTGATAAAATCTTACTTGAGTTCTTCAAGATTCGGCTTTAACAAAAAGAGAAGAGAAATGGTGGTTTCAATATGATGGTTTCGATTTTGAGGAATAGAAGAAAGAGAATGAAAGGAGAAGGAAAGAGAGAAGAAAGAAAAGTGAAAGAGGAGAAGGATATGATGATGGTGATTTCTCAAAAGAAAAGAAATGTTTAGGAACTTTTGCTCATTCTACCAAGGGGTATCAAATGGTTCTTGATCCTATGAGGTTTGACAATGAGAGAAAGAGAAGAGAGAAATAAAATGAAAAGAAAAAGAAAAGGAGAATTGATCAAAGAGAAAAGAGATTGATTTTGGGGCTTAGATGCATTGGCTAAGGGAGAGAAAATGAAGAAAAAATGGTGTTTAGTCTTTTATGGTTTTACTATGAGAGGGAAAAGAGAAGAGAAATAAAATGAAAAAGAGAGAAAAGAAAATGTAAGAGAATACTTATGGTGATAGCTAAATTCGCACTAAAGAGAAAGAAAAAGAGTGACTTCAAAAGTGACAATATTTTGTCAACAAAGAGAGAGAATTTTGAGAAGAAAAGATGGAATAAGGGTACCTCTTTGGTCAAAAATACCAATACCAAAACAAAGTAATCCTTGCACCAATGCCAAAGATAGTTTCGGTTTAGGGAAAAGTTTTGGAGAAGGGAGGAAAGATGGACAAAAGAATATGCAAGACTTTTGGCCAACTCCCCCCCTAATGGCAAAGCACAAATTCGGCCAAATCAATGCCAACATTATCCCTTTTTCCTCCTTGTTTCTTCCCCATCAACTCTTGATTTGCTATCAAAATTAAACCACTCCTTTAGCCTCCATGTTGTCTAGGTTCATGGTCAAATGACCATGAACACATCCCCAAAACATAGCCCAATATCATGCCTTTGTCCCCTCATCTTATCATGAACTTATGATTCCATGCCTTAAGTTCTTTGCTTCCTTTTCACATGGTCAACTAGCCAAAAATTAATGAAAGCTCATCCACTCTAGAACTTTCTTGGCCGACACTTATAGGAAGAAAACAAAAATTTAAAATCCTCCCTAATGCTAGCTAGGAGATTCGAACTTCACACCTCAAGCACACATCCATGCATCTTAACCACCTTGCCAATTACTTAATTCATGTTAAAACTTCTTATCATTAATTCTTAAAGTCTAACTTGCTTAGCTCTCTCTTAATTAATAGAAATTAAAAGTTTAACTAAGCATTCACTTAATTAATGAAACTCAAATAACTTCCAAAAATATACTCATTAATAAATAAGCATGCAACATCATTCAATTAAGTAAAATGCATAACCCCTAATTATCAGGATGTTACAGTACATGTTCATGATGACATAGTGATAATATTTAAATCAAGTGTGTCACTAGTATTCGGCTATGTGCATTATATATATTGAAATATTTATGCTCAATATTATAAGCTTGGTGATTAAAATGTTTACATGTGTGTTCATTACATTTATATGTGCTTGAGACTTACTAAGCTAGTAAGCTTACTTTGTGTGTATTCGCTGCTCGTTTTATAGATTTTGGACAAGTTATAGGCTCGAAGGATCGTTGGTGAAGTCAACCATACTATCATCTCTTGTTGGTACCTTCTAATTAGTTGATTTCGAATTAAAGGCATGTATAGGCTAGATAAACGTTTGAATGATGTTCTATTCATATATATGTGTGTGTATAGCCATGCGAAAATGGCTTGATCGTTTTGTTTAAGTTGGTTTTATTTGTTCTTGGCTATGAGTATGGTATGTTGGTTTCAATATTTCGGCTATGGTCTATTTCTTTTAGTTAAATATATGTAATATGCATTTGACATAATTGATCGTTTATGATACTAATGTTCGAGTTAATTTAGTCATGTATTTTGGCATTAGGTTAATAGTTGAATTTCATTTGAAGGTCAATCTTTTATGTATTGGGTCATAATTCGAACTGCAGTAAAGCATGCGTCATGGTCGTATTCTTGAGATGGTTGGTCTAGATAAATTTTAAGTAATGAAAATATTAAAGTTGTTCAACTTTGTAATTAATTCATTTGGGAATTGCTTTTAGGGTACGGATTGGTATATATATTAAAATGAGAAATGGATACAAGCTATATATATGTGTTTCGGTTGTGATATTTGATCATTTGGTTCGGCTTTCAAAGTGCATATGTATATTTGGTTTGTTAATGGATATGATGTGGTGGATGGCACAATTACATAAGTATAATGTATTAAAGGTTCCTTATGACCTAATAGGTAATTAATTTATGGGTTGAATGTGCATATTTTAACTATGCTATTAGATCATTTGTAATAAGCGAATTATTAATTGTATATGTGTTCAAGATGTTTTAAAGGAAAATTTATTACCATAGTTTATGTACGAACTTGTATTGAATCAAATTGGTAGAGTATATGATAAATTTGATATATGTACTTTGGATTGATTATAAAGCAAGTGAACTTGATATGCTATGAATTGTTCTTTATATTTATAATTATACAATGTGTGCAAAGTGATATGTTTGACATCCATCTTATGAAATATTAGTTTAAAGTTGTGTTTTTGTTGGTAATACCTCATAACATTAGTCTGGCGACGAAGACGGGTTAAGGGGTGTTACAGTAGGCACGCCCGTACCATGGCTGTGTGAAGTTTAAGCCACATTCTGCCAATTTACCCACGGTCCGAGACATGCCCATGCGCCCCAACCGTGCGACATTATAGGCCATCTTTGCAAGGCCAACATGCCACCCACTTAGGGTCAAACCTACAAGCCAATCAACCAAACATCTTATGCACATATTGCCATCTAAAAGCATACCAATTTAGCAATTTAAAACATACCATCAATACCAACTCTAATCATACCCAATTCAATAGCAACACTTATTCTATTACAAGCATAATTCATTCCCAAATCTCACTACTCCTACTAGCATTTATCAACACAAAGTTACCACTCAATAGAAAATTTATGAATGTACAAATCATGCCAAAAGATGCATCATTTATATACCACATTTATTCATGCCAAACCTATCACATATCTAGCCACATCTCATGGCTACTTACAAATCTCAAACTTGATTCAATTTACTAGCCTATACATGTCATATTCTAGCTATATACATCTTTCCAAAAGTACCAAAATAGAATGCCGATAGTGTGATTTAGAAGTCGACGATCCCGGATCCGAGCTAGCTTTCTTCGACACGCAAAGCGAGAAACAAATCACACAAGAAGCTTTCCAAAGCTTAGTAAGTTCGATATACAATACAATTATCATATCAAATTAAATCGATGCAAAAATATACAATCACTTAGATCTATTATCACATATTTGTGCCTTCTCATCCATAGCCACAATGCTCATTTCCTCAGTCAAAGCTTAATTTTACTCATCAACCACAAAGGTTCAATATGTACCTTAAACACACAAAGCTATTAAATCTCTAAGCTATTCAATGCTCGATATTATTTGCCGATCATTCTTTAATTTAATCACACACTCAGTGCCACATACTTATCCGACTCATAACTATTATCGCACACTTAGTGTCTATTCTTTTAACCAACTCATCTCGGTATCGCACACATAGTGCCACAGCAATAATCCAAAGCTTTCATAACATCGCACACACAGTGCCACAGCAATAAATTGAAGCTTACATCACATCACACACACAGTGCCATTCATTTCTATCTCGATTTCACTTTCACACACTTAGTGCCCTTAAATTAAAATCATGCATATAGTAACTCACTTTCATATACGTAAACATATTCATTTCATATAGATAAAACGTATCTCAAATACATGTATTACATCTGAACTTACCTCGGATGTCGAACTATCGATACGGTCGATTAATCAAGCACTTTATCTTTGCCTCGATCTCGATTCGAACCTCTCCTCTCTTGGTCTATACACATTCAAATTCAATCCATTCAATCATAAATTCATTCATTTTAATCCAAATACACATATTTAGGGCATTTTACAAAATAGCCCTCATATTTTCTCATTTCGACACTTTAGTCCCTATCTCACAAAATCATCAAATACTTAAAATTTCAATATACATGTGCTTAGCCGAATTCTCCCCATGCTTATACAAGCCCCCACATTTCATTTATTTCACATTTTAGTCCTCCAATTTCTCATTTTCACAATTTAGTTCAAATTACTCAATTTCACCAAATTTTCAAATATAAACTATGTTCATCTAACCCACATCTTTCATTTAACACCAAAAATCATCACAAAGCTCAATATAGTATCAATGGCATCTCACACAAACATCATCAATACTCAAAATTCAAGCATGGGTTTTGTAGAGCACAAAGCAACGATTACGAAAACGTAGAAATTATCAAAAACTGAAACGAAACATATACCCGATTGAGATATGAATGTGCCAAAATTAAAGGAGCTTCAAACTCTCATTTTTCTTTCTCAAATTGGGTGGAAAATGAACACTATAGCCACCAATTTCTTGTTTGTTTAATTTTATTACACATTAATACACCATTTACCATTTTGCCATTTTTATTATTTCATTTAAAATCCACCCACTAAAACCCATTTTTGTCCATCCATTTTGTATGTGGAATAATAACAACATAAGGACTCATCTTTTTAAAAGTCATACCAATTAAGCACCTTAACAAACAACACACAACTTTTACATTTTATGCAATTAAGTCCTTTTTATAATTCGACACTAAAACGATCAAATCATCACACAGAATTTTCACACAAGCTATGTCACATATCATTCACACAGAAAATATCATAAAAATATTTTTACGACCTCGAATTTGTGGTCTCGAACCACTGTTCTGACTAGGGTCTAAACCGGGCTGTTACAACTCTCCCCCATAGGGATTTTCGTCCCCGAAAATCTTACCAATGAATAGTTGCGGATGTTGCTCTCTCATAACGTTCTCAAGCTCCCACGTAGCCTCTTCAATTCCATGTTTGTGCCACAATACCTTCACTAAGGAAATTCTTTTTTTTCTGAACTCTTTAGTCTCTCATACCAAAATTTGGATCAGTTCTTCACTATACGACAAATCTGACTGAATCTCAACCTCAGTAGGTGCAATTATATGAGATGGGTCTAATCGATATCGTCGAAGCATTGACACATGAAACACGTTATGGATCCTTTCCAACTCTGATGGCAATCTCAATCTATAAGCAACCGGCCCAACTCGTTCAATAATCTTATACGGTCTAATGAATCTCGGACTAAGCTTGCCCTTTCGGCCAAATCGAAGTATTTTCTTCCACGGTGATACTTTCAAAAACACTTTATCACCAACCTCAAATTCAATATCCTTTCGTTTCAAATCTGCATAAGACTTTTGACGATCTAAGGCTGCTTTCAAACTGTCACGAATTACTTTCACTTTCTGCTCAGTCTCTTTTATAAGATCAACCCCGTGAATCTTGTTCTCACTTAGTTCGGTCCAATACAATGGAGTTCGACACTTTCGACCGTAAAGAGCCTCATAATCTCACAATCTCATCAATATACAGTTCACCCAACTTACCTAAAGAATAATCGGTTCTCACCGAAATGAAATGAGTTGATTTCGTCAATCTATCAACTATCACCCAGATCGCATCTTTCTTGCTCGAAAATAAGGGCAAACTCGACACAAAGTTCATCGTAATCCTCTCCCATTTTCACTCAGGAATCATAATCGGTTGCAATAAACCGGACGAAACTTGATGTTCAGCTTTAACTTGTTGAAAAACTAAACATTTTGACACAAAGAAATATCTCTCTTCATACCATGCCACCAATAGAACTATTTCAAATCATTATACATTTTCGTACTCCCCGGATGTACAGTCAAATGACCATTGTGAGCTTCAGCCAAAATTATTTGAATCAGCTCTAAATTTCTCGAAACACAAATCCGATCTCTAAATCTCAAACAATCATTATTATCAACTCGAAATTTTGATACAACATCAGAATCACACTGAACTCTTTTTGCTAACAACTGATTATCAATCTTTTGAGCATCACAAATCTGCTGTACAAACATCGGCTTAACTTTCAATTCAGTTATCGCCGCATTAGCATCAACAAATCTTTCTAATTACTCAAAGCTCGCAAAGCGTATAATGATTTCTGACTCAAGACATCAGCTACAACATTAGCTTTACCTGGGTGGTAATCTATCACAAGTTCGTAGTCTTTCAACAATTCTAACCATCTTCTTTGTCGCAAGTTCAAATCTTTCTGAGTCATCAAATACTTTAAACTCTTATGATCAGTATAAATATGACATTTTTCACCGAATAAATAGTGATGCCAAATTTTCAATGCGAATACAATCGCAGCCAACTTTAGATCATGCGTTGGATAATTCTTTTCATGCGATTTTAACTGTCTCGAAGCATAAGCGATGACTTTTCCTTCTTGCATCAGCACACAACCTAAACCATTTAATGATGCATCACTATATACTATAAACTCTTTGCCCGATTCAGGTTGAACTAACACCGGTGCTTCTGTCAACAACACTTTCAACTGCTCAAAACTCTGATGACACTTTTTTGACCACTCAAATTTAACATCTTTCTATAACAACTTTGTTAATGGATTCGCAATCATCGAGAAGCCTTTCACAAATCGTCTATAATATCCCGCAAGTCCTAGAAAACTACGGACTTCAAACATATTTCTCGGAGGCTTCCAATCTAAAATAGCAGAGATTTTATGCGGATCGACTCGTATCCTAGTAGCAGATACAATATGCCCCAGAAAACTGGCCTTAGGCAACCAAAATTCACACTTGCTAAACTTTGCATACAACTGCTTCTCACGCAGAGTTTGTAAGACGATTCTCAAATGCTCGGCATGATGCGTCTCATCACACGAATAGATCAAAATATCATCAATGAACACCACCATGAAGCGATCCAAATACGGTCTGAATATCCGATTCATCAAGTCCATAAATACTGTAGGGGCATTTGTTAGTCCAAAGGGCATCACTAAGAATTCATAATGTCCATACCTCGTTCTGAAAGCAGTTTTCGGCACATCAGACTCTTTAACTCTCAACTGATAGTAGTCCGATCTCAAATCTATTTTAGAAAATACTGTAGCTCCTCTCAACTGATCAAAAAAATCATCGATCCGAGGTAATGGATATTTGTTTTTTATCGTCACTTTGTTCAATTGTCGATAATCAATGCACATTCTTATAGTTCCATCTTTCTTTTTCACAAATAATACAGGAGCTCCCCAGGGTGAAAAACTCAATCGTGCAAATCCTCTGTCAGTCAATTCTTGCAATTGAGATTTCAACTCTTTCAATTCTATTGGTGCCATTCTGTATGGAGCTATCGAAATAGGAGCAGTTCCTGGCACTAACTCAATACCAAATTCAACTTCTCTAATCGGAGGTAAACCCAGTAACTCTTCTGGAAACGCATCTGAAAACTCACATATCACAGGCACAGATTCAATTTTCTTTTTCGACACCTCTGTATCAATCACGTATGCCAAATAAGCTTCACAACCTTTTCTCACATAGTTCATAGCTTTCATCACAGATACAACAGCTGGTAATCTTTTCATATCACTAGACTCAATTTGAACTATCTTACCATTCTGACTCTTCACTTCAACATTCTTTCTATTACAATTCACAATGGCATTATGCAAAGTGAGCAAGTCATTCCCAGAATTATGTCAAATTTATCAAATGGTAGCAACATCAAATTGACCGGGAAACATAAATCACGAAACATCAACGGGTAATTCTTGCACACCTTATTCACCAAAACACACTTGCCTAAGGGGTTCGATACTTTAATCACAAATTCAGTAAACTCAACAGGTAGAGTCTTATTCAATACTAAATTCATACACACATAAGAATGAGTTGATCTTGGATCTATCCATGCAATGACATCAGTATCAAATAAAGTGAAAGTACCAGTGATCACGTCTGGAGATGATGCTTCCTCTCGTGCACGTATAGTATAGGCTCGGGCAGGTGCTCGCTTCTGACCTCACAGCTGTATCAGTTGTTCCTCTCTGGCTTTCGCTCATATTTCTGATGTTTCTGGGTGGTCTACCCCTTATTGTCATATTACTCATTCTTTTATTCTGAACATTTTCTTCTTCGACCATCTTTGGGCAATTTTGGATAAAATGATCTCGGGATCCACACATATAGCATGTTCTATTGTTATACTTGCCCCAACACTCTCCCACATGTCGTCTCCCACATTATCTACATTTGAGTTTGTTACTCTTAACACTGCCAACACTTGTTTCATTCGGAGCTTCAATTCGTAAACCAGTACTCTGTCTCGAACGATTTTTATTTGGATGTCCAAATGAGGCATTTGAACGATTGCTTGCATCTTTATATCTCTTTGCTGAAGATTGAGAAAACTTATTCATCAATCTCTTTCTTTCATCACGAGCCTCAGAATCAGCTTTCTTCTTTTTTTACCGAGCTCCTCAGCTTTGCATGCTCTTTCGACTAATACAACAAATTCATTTATATCTAGTATTCCAACCAACAACTTAATGTTTTCATTCAATCCCTCTATAAAACTTTTACACATAGTAGCTTTAGTCGAAACACATTCCCTTGCATATTGACTCAATCTTACGAATTCTCGCTCGTACATAGTAATAGACAAACGGCCTGTTTCAGCTCTAAAAACTCCTTACGTTTTTTATCAATAAAGCGTTGACTGATATACTTCTTTCTAAACTCGGATTGAAAGAAGTCCCAAGTTATTCTCTCCCTCGGAACTACAGATATCAACATTTTCCACGAATTGTAAGTCGTGTCTCTCAACAAGGAAACTGCACACTTAATGAACTCTTCATGGTTCAACGACATCTCATCAAATACTCTGATTGTATTTTCAAGCCAAAACTCATTTCGCTTCAAGATCGTCATCATTGCGACCCTAAACCCTTCGCCCCATACTTTGAATCTTATCTACGGTGGTTTATTCAACTGCTCGGATCTACAACTTCGGCACAATAGGTACTTGCGGGGTGGAGGTTATGAGCAATGAATTTGTTCTAACAAATTCCAAAAACCATTCACTTATCATACGGAAGAAGGTTTGCTTAGCCTCACCTCCTCACCACTATCATTCGGCCTAGATGTTACTAGCACTGTCCTTTGAGCGAGAGCAGGTGTATTACTCTCTACATCGTCAGCAACTACTCGATCGGGATCCATTACTATATTAAAACACATTTCAACTGTCAAATTTCATCACACTATCGCAATTTCACAATATGGCATGTAAAGCTGACTCACACACGCTACGTTAGTCTGAGAATCGGCTAAACCGTAGCTCTGATACCAATAAAATGTAACACCCCTAACCCGAGACCATCACGAAATAGGGTTTAGAGGCATTACCGAATAATAGGATCATTTTACACCGCATTCACGACACAAAGTCAATCATCATCAAATACATTCATATACAATCATAGTGTCCCTTAAACGAGTCATCAAGACCCTAAACATGCTTATAAACCGAGTCGAGACTAAACCAAAACACATATAAAATTTCATGAAAATTTGAAACTTTTCTAGAATACAGGGGAGACACGCTCGTGGGGGGTCGGCCGTGCCTCTTCCACGGCTACATGACACACCCGTGTGACCTCCCCGTGGTTACATACTGCTAGAATCAACACGGCTAACAAGCATGCCCGTGTGCTAAGGCCGTGTCCTATAAGGTCATATACTGCCATTTCTCGCACAACCTGTAGGCACGCCCGTGCCATGGCCGTGTGTAGTTTAAGCCACATTCTACCAATTTACTCACGGTCCGAGACACGCCTTTGTGCCCCAACCGTGCGACATTATAGGCCATCTTTGCAAGGCCAACATGCCACCCACTTAGGGTCAAACCTACAAGCCAATCAACCAAACATCTTATGCACATATTGCCATCTAAAAGCATACCAATTTAGCAATTTAAAACATACCATCAATACCAACTCTAATCATACCTAATTCAATACCAATACTTATTCTATCATAAGCATAATTCATTCCCAAATCTCACTACTCCTACTAGCATTTATCAACACAAAGTTACCACTCAATAGAAAATTTATCAATGTACAAATCATGCCAAAAGATGTATCATTTATATACCACATTCATTCATGCCAAACCTATCACATATCTAGCCACATCTCATGGCTACTTACAAATCTCAAACTTGATTCAATTTACTAGCCTATACATGCCATATTCTAGCTATATACATCTTTCTAAAAGTACCAAAATAGAATGTCGATAGTGTGATTTAGAAGCTGACGATCCCAGATCTGAGCTAGCTTTATTGACACTACAAGGCAGAGAAACAAATCACACAGTAAGCTTTCCAAAGCTTAGTAAGTTTGATATACAATACAATTATCATATCAAATTAAATCGATGCAAAAATAAACAATCACTAAGATCTATTATCACATATTCGTGCCTTCTCATCCATAGCCACAATGCTCATTTCCTCAATCAAAGCTTAATTTTACTCATCAACCACAAAGGTTCAATACGTACCTTAACCATACAAAGCTATTAAATCTCCAAGCTATTCAATGCTCGATATTATTTGCCGATCATTCTTTAATTTAATCGCACACTCAGTGCCACATACTTATCTGACTCATAACTATTATCGCACACTTAGTACCTATTCTTTTAACCAACTCATCTCGGTATTGCACACACAGTGCCACAGTAATAATCCAAAGCTTTCATGACATCGCACACACAGTGCCACAGCAATAAACCGAAGCTTACATCACATCGCACACATAGTGCCATTCATTTCTATCTTGATTTCACTTTCACACACTTAGTGCTTTCAAATTAAAATCATACACATAGCAACTCGCTTTTATATACGTAAACATATTCATTTCATATCGATAAAACGTATCTCAAATACATGTATTATATCCGAACTTACCTCGGACGTCTAACTATCGATACGGTCGATTAATCGAGCACTTTATCTTCACCTCGATCTCGATCCGAACCTCTCCTCTCTTGGTCTATACACATTCAAATTCAATCCATTCAATCATCAATTCATTCATTTTAATCCAAACACACATATTTAGGGCATTTTACAAAATAGCCCTCACATTTTCTCATTTCGACACTTTAGTCCCTATCTCACAAAATCATCAAATACTCAAAATTTTAATTTACATGTGCTTAGCTGAATTCTCCCCATGCTTATACAAGCCCTCACATTTCATTTATTTCACATTTTAGTCCTCCAATTTCTCATTTTCACAATTTAGCTCAAATTACTCAATTTCACCAAATTTTCAAATACAAACTATGTTCATCTAACTCATATCTTTCATTTAACACCAAAAATCATCACAAAGCTCAATATAGTATCAATTGAATCTCACACAAACATCATCAATACTCAAAATTCAAGCATGGATTTTATACAGCACAAAGCAATGATTACAAAAACGTAAAAATTATCAAAAATCGAAATGAAACACATACCCGATTGAGATATGAATGTGCCAAAATTAAAGGATCTTCAAACCCTCATTTTTCTTTCTCAAATTCAGTGGAAGATGAACACTATAACCACCAATTTCTTATTTGTTTAATTTTATTGCACATTAATACACCATTTACCATTTTGCCATTTTTATTATTTCATTTAAAATCCACCCACTAAAACACATTTTTGTCCATCCATTTTGTATGTGGAATAATAACAACATAAGGACTCATCTTTTTAAAAGCCATGCCAATTAAGCACTTTAACAAACAGCACACAACTTTTACATTTTATGCGATTAAGTCCTTTTTCATAACTCGACAATAAAACGATCAAATCATCATGCAAAATTTTCACACAGGCTATGTCACATATCATTCACACAGAAAATATCATAAAAATATTTTTACGACCTCGAATTCGTGGTCTCAAACCACTGTTCTGACTAGAGTCTAAATCGGGCTGTTACACAGGTAATATCTCTAAACGCGATGAAATGCCTCAAACGTACATGCTATCATGTGAAATATTTGATATATTTGGTATTGATTTTATGGGACCATTCCCTAGCTCATTTGGGAATAAATACATCTTAGTAGTGGTTGATTATATGTTAAAATTGGTTGAAGCTCAAGCTTTACCTACTAATGATGCTAGAGTGGTAGTAAGATTTCTTAAGAAACTCTTCTCTCGATTTGGAACACCTAGAGTAATTATTAGTGATAGGGGTACTCATTTTTGTAATACTCAATTTGATAAAATCTTAAAGAAATATGGGGTGCACCACAGAATAGCTACCTCTTATCACCCTCAAACCAGTGGACAAGCTGAAGTAGCTAATTGAGAGCTTAAGCGTATTCTAGAGAAAATCGTAGAATCAAATAAAAAAGATTGGGCATTAAAAGTAGACGATGGTTTATGGGCCTATAGAACTACTTTTAAAACTCCTATAGGAACATCCCCATACAGACTTGTCTACGGAAAGAGTTGTCATCTGCCATTTGAATTAGAGCACAAAGCATTTTGGGCTACAAAATTCCTAAACTATGATCTTAAACTTACAAGTGAGAAAAGAATGATGCAGTTGAATGAGCTAGAATAGTGGCGAGCTAATGCCTACTAGAACTCACGTTTATACAAGGAAGCAACAAAGCGACACCATGATGCTCGTTTGAAGCAATCGAAGCATTTTGAGGTTGGAGATCTTGTTCTAATATACAATTCGAGGCTCAAATTGTTTCCTGGAAAGCTGAAATCAAGATGGTCAGGTCCATTCGTAATCAAAACTATTTTTTTCTATGGCACAATCGAGGTAACTCATCCGACTTATGGCACATTCAAGGTAGACAGTCAGTGACTTAAAATATATAATGGTGAAGATTTTAGAGATATGAGAGAGGAGCCTCAGTTTCGTGAACCTTCATACAGAAATGAAAATAGGGTAAGTCTAGCTTAAGACTTTAAACAAGTGCTTCTCGGGAGGCAACCCAAGCACTAACCTCACTAACATCCATATTTTTTATTTTAGCATCTAACTAAGAACTAACCAATCTATTAGGCACATGATTTCCTACCCACATGGCCTAGCACACGAGCGTGGCATTGGCCGTGTGGACACCACAGAAAGAGACATCAGTGTGGCGGAGACCGTGTGGGCCAAGGAAGAAAAATTTTTCCCCAACACAAGCTACGATAAAACACCACGGCCATGCGATGCGGTCGTGGTTGAAACTGACTCGAAAACACGGGCTGTGATAAAAGGGCCACGATCATGCGATACAACCATGGTCGATAATGAGTAAATGACACAGGTGTGCAACACGCCCGTGCCTAGAAGCCATGGTTGAAATTGAAAGAATCATACGCGCATGAGACAAGGATCAGACGCACCCTAATTCAAAATTTACGAAACACACGGGCTAAACTGTAGGCACACGACCGTGGGCCTTGACTGTGTGCCCCAATTTCTATTTAAACCACACCACTATTTATTTTCTCCCTAAAATTTTTTCCCTCCCTAAAAACCCTAGTCGTTCTCCACTCTCCCTTCTCAGTCCGACCACCACCGTCGACACCCCCTCCTCCTTTCTCCTTTCCCTTTCCTTCTTCAATTTCTTACCCACGCATACAGCAATTTCTTACCCACGCATACAGCACGCAGGCCATGCCCGTATAAGGACAACACGCCTGCGCCCACCACCACGACCGTACGCCTCCTCCCACCACCTCAACGTTGGTCACCATTGTTTACCCTCTATTTCTTTTATTATTATTCAGTTTCTATTCTATTAATTATCATCATTATTAGATTTTCTTTCATAGACTATGTTAATTTCTATTCTCTTATTCTATATTTATTTTCTTTTCTCGAATTCTTAATGCTAAGTATTCTGATATTTCTCATTATTAGACAAATCGTCTTATTATTAATGAACTGATATCTCTTTTCTTCATCAATATTACTTTCTCATTATTCAATAGACTTATGTGTTCTTAGTTTTCAGTATTAGGATTATCACAAGAATATAATGATTAGTAGGATCCTACATCCTTGGTTGGTTAATGATACTTGGTTAATGTACGCTTTTGTAGGTACGTAATGACTCCCCCACGTGGGAAGAAGATCGTCGTTCCCACTTCAAAAAAGTAGAAAGGTGCCGATGCGACCTCCTCAAGCGCTTTTGCCGAAGTACGCCACCCATTCTTACAGTTTCCTTCGGAACCCCAAGAGGAGCTCTTTTGGTTACTTCACGCACGACCCCTCAACATAGGGAGGTGTATTGATTGGTCTGTTCTATAGCAGGTCCAGCTAGCCGACGCAGTTTGAGCCCTATTATCCACAGGCCCGTTGGGGAATTTCTTTGATATCGTCGACCTACATACCTAAAGCTCACTTTGGAGTTCTGTTCCACATTTCACCTCCAGTGAGTCATGACGAACTTTGACGACTCTGGCACAATCCAATTCCATCTTGGAGGCCTCGTACGTGAGCTAAGTGTCCCACAGTTCGAAGCCCCTTTGGGACTTTACAGTGAGGAGTTCATGGAGGAGGATGAATTTGAGGATCTCCATCGCCACATCCATCACTCTCCTTCTACATGTTGGAGAGACTTAGTCCCCGGCTCGGCCACCTATGACCCCAGCCACTCCAAAGCATCGGCTCTCGCCCCATCATTGAGGTACTTACATACTATCCTAACCCATGCTTTGATGGGTAGGAGAGAGAGCACTGGAGTCGTCAACACTCATGATGCCTACTTTCTATGGTGCATGGCGAATGGGCACGTCTTCGACTTAGCTTACTTCATCACTAGTGCCATTCAGCATTAGAGGGAGCGGCATAGGAGATGAGTCATCTCCATAGGCTCATACATCACGCGCTTGGCTCAATATTTTGAGCTCATCAACACCGCAGCTCAATCCTCCTCACTCACCCTTATCAGACAGATGTCTCCGCAGGGCATCCAGGCCATGCTTCACATGAGGATGATTGAGCACCGACATGGGTTTGATCCTCCTCAATACCGGCTATCGCAACCCACCGAGCAGGACGACCCAGAGGATATTACTGATGATGTCCCCCCACAGTAGGCGCCACCATCTGCACCGCCACCACCGCACCGACCAGTTTATGCGGTAGCTTTCCTGACTGACATCTTTGAACGTCTCACTCAGTTCTAGCATTACTGTACTAAACGATTTGACAGCATCAAGGTGACTCTTCAGTAGATTTGTCAGCATTTTCACATATCGCCGCCACCCCCACCTCACAATCCATTTGGAGATGAGGACCTTTGAGTCCATTTATTTATATATATATTTTCCTTTATTTTATTTAAAATTTTAAACTATTAAACTATTTCTCCTTATTTTCATTGTCTTTATTAATTATATTAATTTCTCTTCATCTCTGGCTGTTTATTATCGAGTAATCATAATGAAACCTATTTAATAAAACCCCCTAAAACTTTGCTGATGACTTGAAGTTTCAAAAGGTTCAAGGTGCTACTAAGGAACTAGAATATTCTCCCCAACCTTCACCTCTGCTTAGTTCATCATGATTTTCATCGGCTCTATTTCTACAATTTTCATCTTCTAAGGATTTCATCCATGCTTCAGGAAGTTTCACTTCTCTCCCTCTCTTATGATTTTTTTCACTATATTGTCATTATCTATCTTTGTATATTGAGGACAATATACATCTTAAGTGTGGGGAGATTAACTATAGTATTGAAAATCCTTGAATTATGTATTGTTCTTAAGTAATTTTCTCATATTACTATTAGATTGAAACTTCTATTGATTTATGATTTTCATTGATATGTTTTGGAGTAAGTCATAGATAATTGTGCATTGATGGTTTAAACTTTAAGATATTAGAGAATCAAGCATGATAAGTCTATATTCAAAATTAAAATTTTGGTTAGGTTGTTTCCCTAAATTTAAATATTACTTTGAAGTTTGAAATTTGCAAGATTGACATCAAAAACCATAATTTTTGTGAGATTTTAAGCCTTTAGAACATATACTTTTCTTGCTCACTTTATTGATTATGAGTGTGTCAACATTGATTTGTTATTCTAGAACTTGCTTCGATTATATACATCGAGACCGCACTTTTGATTTCATATACTGATATGATAAAGGCACCTAGGATATAACCCATTCACTCCATAAAAAGCCTACCTTCATAACTAACCCCTAGTGAACCCTTTGAATCCTAATAAACTGTTTCTTGACACACCCATTAATATTAACCCAAAACCAAATTTTTACTTCCCCTACTTTATTGACTCCCTTTCTGTTGTGATTTTATTTGATCAGTTACCTATCTATTTTCTTTATTTTAGAAGTTAAATTCATCTTATATCATGTACTTGTTCTTATTCTTAAAAAAATCATTATTAGTTCTATGTTATTTAAGTTAACAATTAAATTCACATCTTTAGAAGAAGCTCGTGTTATTAGTAATAAGTCTTCAATTGATGTAATTATTCAGTATTAGTTTATCTTTCTAGTTAGGTAAATTTTCAATTCAATCTTGATTTTAACCCTCTAATTCAGCCTTTATCCACACCTTTAACCCTAGCCCCGTTACAACCCTTTTTAAAGACCTTTTGATTTGTGTATCATCTCATTTTATAGTGGTGGAGATTTGATTTTCATGCAAGCCTATGGTAATAACTCTCCATGTTTGACTTTTGAGTGCTTTATCTTGAACCTTAAAACACTTTGAGTGATTAGAGTGAATCCTTAGTGAGGATGTCAATCCTTGTCGATTTTGAATCAAAGGTAATTACTTAGGTAAGGGGAAACACCTATGTTTTCATACTATAAAAATTTATAACTTAGATTGTTTGAATCTTTAGGACTATTTTGGTTAAATTATCCATGTATGAATTATTTATGAATTATGATGAGACATTATTGATGGAAATTATGAATTGAGGAAGTTAATTTTAATTGTGAGTTGAGGATTTTGCTTGAGGACGAGCAAAGGCTTAAGTGTGGGGATATTAGATAAACCTCAATTTATACATATTTTAACCCCATGCTTGGCTTATTTTGGATGAATTTTTATTAGATTTGATGAATTCGATACTCCTAATCCCTTAATTTCATGTTTTACACTCAGGAGAGCTTAGGGAGTCGAAAAGAACAAGAAATGGGCTAAAACGGGACGAAATGGGCCTATCTAAGAAATCAACACGCCTAGACCAATGAACACGATCGTGTATTATGAGCAGGATCAAACACGGCCTGGATCAACATATACGAAAGCACCACTACCGTAGTGTGTGGCAGTGACGAAGCACGATCTAAGGAATCGAGCACGGGTGTGTCTCTGTCGTATCAAAGTTAAATTCTATTCGGAATAGGCTAGTTGTAGGCCAAGAGAGTTGTTCCAAAGCCTATATAAACACCCTAGGGGGCAACCTAAATGAGGACGCTGAATAAAAGGCAGAAAATACTAAAAAAAGTACCGCCGAGAGTAGTTTCGGAAGAAGGATCTCCATCAAGACTGAAGATCTCCCATCAAGTTCTTTAGAAGTTTTTGGTTTTTCTTATGTTTTTTTTGTTTTCCTTATTTTAAGATGTCTCCCCCCATTAGTATGAACTAAATCCCTTAGATACCTAAGGGGATGAAACCTAAGATAGATCATATTATTATTTGATTTATAAGATAAATACTTGTTCTTATTCTTAATTTTGAGTTTTTATTCTTGTTTTGATAATTCAGGTTATTGATTCAAGTCGAATGTGCTTATTTAGTGGAGCAAAAGTCTCTGTTTAAGAGAAGATCAACACAATTAAGCAGAGTTTATTGCAACCCTAGAAATAGATCGACGAAAATATGCCAGATTAGAGTCAAATGAGGGAATCCATAGATCAAGTTAATGCAACAATAGGGGTTTTAATTAGAAAGAAATTTCAATTAATCAACCTAGAGTTAGTTGTTTTTAGTCTTGAAAGAGATATTAACATAAATCAAGGATTTCTACTGATTAAGTCAAGTGAATAAATTGTATGAATCAAAAGTAATAAGTAAAGTCTAGGTGGATTCTTCCTTACGTATTGCCTATCTCATATAAGTTGTCTAAAAGTGTTTTCCTAATTCTTTCATTGTTATTTTTAATTAAGTTTTTAGTTTAAAAGAAATCACTTCAATTCTTAGGCTAGATAATAAAAAGATAGTAATTACTATTACTCTTGGTCCTTGTGGATACGATATTACCGGCTTACCATAACTATACTATCGAACGATAGGTGCGCTTAGCTTTATTGTAATCATAGTTAGTTAGAGACCACATCATTAAGTTTCAAGTTATGAGCTTAAGGACTAAATTATTAAAAGTTAAAAATTAAGGGTAATTTCGTAATTTTGTATAAATATGAAATTTGGATTAAATTGAATACTAGAAGTGCTTAGTTTATTAAAATTATTTATTTAGATCAAGATAAACCACATCGAACTTAAATCGAGGAAATGCTAAAGTTTCAGATTAGTGTTCGATTCTACTTCTATGCCCTAGTTATCGAGGTAAGTTCATATGAACTATGATCGTTTTAATATTAGCTAAAGTGACTAAATGCTATGTTGTTTTAATATAAATGAATCTATATATAAATGTATTCATGTTATGATGAATTGATGGATAACGAGTCCCGGTTGAACCTTAAGAATTCTTAGGATACGAATGACATGCCATTAGGGATTTCATGTTTCAAGTGCTAGTTTTGAGTGTCCCATCAATGGCCGAGGTCCTAGGTCCTACATTTGTTGCGAATTCTCCACAGCTCCTGTGAGCAGTATTATATAGCTTACATTCTGACCCACATCTTGTGTGAGCAGGTCAATTTCATAGCTCATATGAGCATTGCATCTGCTAGGAAAGTTTATAAACAAATATAGATTTTTGGTATCATTCTCTATACTGAGATATACCATAAGACGAATAAGTTGATTCGAGATTTAAAAGGTTACGGTTATATGTAAAGGCACACTATATGTGAGCTTTCTCGAGTATCCAATGTAATTCTAGATGGTTCAACGGGTAAGAAAAGGAAATGAAATGGTAAGTATTCAAATGGAATGAATCATGATCTTATGAAATGATTTATGAGCTAAATGATGTATTTACATATGAAAATCTACTTATCTCATGGTTGAATTCATTTGTGTCATGAACAAGTGTACTAACTTGTGAGTTTGATGATGTTGTATAGGCTTATACTAAGCTTATGACATTGGTAATGATTTATGCTTAATCTATGAATTGTATTAATGAACGGTAAGTTATATTTAAGTTTATATGAGTTTATTAAGCACTCGCTGCTTAGGTAGTTACTTTCCTTTGTTTTATAGATTATCAGAAGCTCGATCAGTTGAAAACTTACCTATCACATTATCCAGCAATCATATCGGTAGATTTTGTGTATTTTGGCCAAGTTTAATAATGGCATGTATAGGTTCTTTGTAATGAATGTTTTGGTATGTTTAGGCTTTTGGAAATTATGGTTGATTTGGTAAACTTGAGTGCCTTACGAAGTTGTGTTAATTTGGTGACTTTTAAGTGCTTGTATATAAGGTCATTTTGGTATGTAACTGATGGTTTGGAAATGGTCATTTGTGGAATGATGTTTAAGTCCCTTAGATGTATGCCCAAATGGTAAGAATGGTTTGGTATGAGTTGGAATTGAAATGGCTTGAATTTAGGGTCAAATTATGGATCACACAGCCTGGCGACATGGGCTATCACACGGCCATGTGTGGCAACTCAAAAAGTTACACGGTCTGGCACACGGCTTGCGACACGGCCGTGTAACCCTACTTAGTTTTTCTATCTTTTTCTTAAAACTTTTGAATTCTTTCAAATTAGTCCCGATTTGCTTCTAAGCTATTTTTGGGCCTCAAGACTCGATTTAGGGACAAAATGCATATGATTGATTAGTTTATAATACGTTTAATTTATTTTATGTTAGAATAATAAATGTTTTTTGTTTGACTGATAATGCTCCATAACCCTAATCTTGCGACAGAGACAAGTTATGGTGTTATAGAAACATTAAGTCCATATATTAAATTTATTAAAATCTGAAGAATGAATTAATCCAATAATAATAATAAATAACTCATTCTCAATGATTCGACATGACGAGAATCAGATGCCACTTTTATGAACTGTAAAACAAGATTTACTATAAAAAACTAAACAAACTAGGATCTATCATGTCAGATCATTAAGAACATAACTAAATGCGGAAGCGTACCTGAATCCACCGGTTTCTTGAAATCTTCGAATCTTATTTGTTGATCTTCCAAATTAGCACACAAGTAATTTTGAGAATGTGACTCTTTTTGTTCTAAAGATGCGATATTAAAAAAGTTACGTATGTATAATTTGGGGGTCAAACCTTAATATATATAACTTTTGCATATTAACCCTAATTTCTAATCAACCCATCATCAATTAGAATTTAGTTACTAGAGTATCTAGACATATTTGGCCCATATTTTATTTTTATAACTAAAGTCCAATAAACCTTAACCAAATCATATCACTTTTAATTTGGATTAATATTTTATGATAATAAATAATAATATGTAATTATGCTTATTGTATATGAGAGGTACATATTTTCCAATAACATAAATTAATTTAGAACAAAAATTATTATATTGCCAATATATATATATATATATATCATAATATAATGTGATTATTCTTGTTATTAAACAATTCCATTATGTTTTCTATCATAAAGATATCTTTATGTATATTTTTTTATCAATTTATTAAAATTTGGGTAGACTACAAAATAGTTAATTTTATTTGTCTCAGATTACATTTTAGTCACTTATGTTTGAAATATTACATTTTAGTCACTTACGTTATCGTTTTGTTACGAAGTGGTCACTCTACCGTTACCTCCCTGATGACAGTCCTACGTGGCAGTTCAAATGGGTTTTAAATGCCAACTTGGATGTTCTATATGGCAGTCCAAATTAAATTTATTTAATTAAAAATATATTTTCATCTCAGCAACTAGACATCTAAGTTGGCATTTAAAACTCATTTAGATTGTCACGTAAGATTGCCGCTAGGGAGGTAATAGAGTTTAATGGTAAAGTGTATGTGACTAAAATATAGCATTTCAAATATAAGTGACTAAAATGTAATCTGAGACAAATAAAAATGATTATTTTTTTGTAGTTTACCCTTAAAATTTTGATCTTATATTTTTAGTACAATATATTTTCAGTTCTTACCTAAATAAATTGGGATAAAATAGGTATACTAAGTTTAAGGAAAGGACAAAATAGGTATGTTAAACTAGGATAATCTAGACTTAAAATCATTATTAATTTTAAAGTAGTCAAAACAAAATTAGTATGAGGTAATAAAGTTGGGAGTTACATATAAATTAATATTTTTCTATTAAATCATTGGTTTAATTACGTTTGCTATTACAAAATTTGGTCTTGTATAAAACCCCCATCTGTTTTCTTGGTAAAGAAAAGGAAGGATCATGCATGAAGAACAAGAGAATTGATGCGAGGATAGTGATGAGAACTAGTGGACTAAAAATAGTAAGGTAGTTGTATATGGTTGACTGTGGCTAAGATGTTGAAGGTCTCCCATTTTTTTAAATGAAAAAGGTCAATTTTTGAGTTTTTCTTTAAGATTTCGAGATGAAAGGAATTTAGTTCAACTGCACGAATTTATTTATTTTACATGTTTAATACACATTTTTTTTATAGTTTTCTTATTAGTGATCCATTTATCATTGTTTTCTCTATTTATTTATTAGAATATTGAATCATATTATTTATTTTCTTTAATTCCATTTATGTTCATATTGGTGAAATTTGCTTTAGTATGATCTTTAATATATTATTTTGTTTATCGCATTTTAATTACCTATATTTATATATTATATATTTTCAACTCCTATTTAGAGTAAAATAGGGTAAATTAGATTCTTTATCAATTTTTAATTTCAACTCCTATATAGAATAAGGATAGATTAGACATTTTATTTAGAAATTGGTTTTGCAATATTCCTAAAATTCTAAGTTTATTTTTCAAATTTTTCGATAAAATTTTACTTTTTATTTAAAATTTAAAATTTATTTCATGTTTTCAAATTAAACTAAAATAATTCATATTTAATAATTGTTTCTGAAACTTAAATTTTTTTTGATTATATGATATTAAAATTTTCATGTTAAGCTAAAATTAAATAAAAATCCTTCTAATTAATTAATTTTATATTTTATACCAAATAAAACTCATAAATTTTGTCATCACTTCTTTACCCAAATGAAGAACAAACAATTAATTTAATTAATTACAAGTATTTTTGTTTTGGTTTTAGTTTAGGAATATTTAAGATTATATAACCAAAAGAACTTTTAGTTTAAGTAAACAATTATGAGTTATTTGAGTTCTTTTCGTTAAGGATAATATGAAAACATAAAATAAAATTTTAAAATTTAAAGGACATTAAATTAATTAATTTTAATATTATAGTAACAAATCAATTGGCATAAAAAATTTAAATAATTTATGAATTTATTTTAATTTTTGAAATTTAAAATTTTAATATTAAAAAGATATTTAATATTTTTCATAATGGGATAAACAAATACAATTTAATAATTTTCTATATCATTTTAACATCTACCACTTTTTACTTTAATTTTTGAATTTTTACTTTAAATACTTAAAATAAATATTTTTAGGTGACTAAAAAATATAAATATAATATAACATGTACTATATAATAAAATTTAATACTTAAGTGATTAAAATAAAAACATCTTAAAAATTAAATAACAAAATTGCAAGGAACACTCCAAAAGTTCGGTCACCAACTATGAATTTACGCACTAAATATTACTATAGCCCTACCCCGTAAATCTGTATGGTAGAGCCTTCCAACTAAAAACCCTAACCCTAATAATAAAAGCCTCTGCCCCTACCGATCCCCTTGCATATCTTCTAAACATATATTTACTCCGTTGGCTTTTGAGGAAAGAGGCAACTAAAGGCTGTTGCTTAACACTTAACTTCTTTCACTTCATCCACTTCTTCCAGGTTTCCTTCTCTCTTTCCTTTTTATTTTCCTTGGTATTTTTATTTGATGTGTAAAATAGCTTGCTTTGGAATTGGGGTCAGATTAATGTGGAAAATAAGAAAGAGCAGTGCTTTAGGTTTTCTTTATTCTGGGTTTTAGCTCTAGTTCACCGGATTGATCTTCAATCAAACAAGTAAAAACCCACAATTTTTGGGTTACAACCTTTTTCCGTTTTTGCAACATTTCCTTTACTGTTTTAAAATGAAAATCATTGGATTGATCTACTTCAAAGAACCATTTTAGGCAACCATCCTTGACAATCCCCACCATCGAATTTGTGACACTTTGCCTTGGAGTATTTAGTCTGAATCCTAGAACCTACCAACATTTCTGGTAGCAGCCGCAGTCCTGGATTTATAACTTTGTTGTTGTGGCAACTCACAATACAATTTTCAGCTTTGACTCAAATTCAGCCATTCCTCTGATTGAGCCTTTCATCATCTGCATCTTTTAAACATATTTCTCATTTCAACCTCTGAACTTTCTCCCATTTACATTTCAGATTGCAGCTCCATTTTCAACTGCTCCTAGTTTTTTTCAACCTTGGTGACAATCCTGTCAGCATCCTTTTTTCAATTAACCCATTTCCTTTTGAGTTCTAGTCAGACTGTTATCTCTTATGACATGTTTCAACTCAGAAATCGGTAAAGAAGAATGAGGACAAAGAAGAAAGAAAATAAGGGAGAACTGAAACCGAAGAGAGAATTTTGTCAGAAAATTGATGTGCATTTAATTGCCATCACCCCTTGCGATATGGTTTATATATTGATATTTCTAGCTAAAAGCTGACTGAGTCTTAAGATTTTAAATTTTGTGAATTGCTTTTGGATGATAAATTTTTTATTTCTTATTAGAAATTGATTGTACTGAACAGAACACAAAAGCAACTATGGCGTACGCTGCAATGAAGCCAACCAAGCCTGGTTTGGAGGAGCCCCAAGAACAGATACACAAGATCAGAATCACTCTCTCCTCCAAGAATGTGAAAAACCTTGAGAAAGGTACCGATTTATCTTATACCTCTATAATCTTGTTACTATCAAATTTTCCTTTTCTTAGCTAAATTTCATATAGTGATGAGTACTTTCTGGGGGTCTGATATGGATTAAATGGATATACTAAGCATTGGTTAGTCTAATGTCTATATGTCTAATTGATAGTTTGTGCTGATCTGGTTCGTGGTGCCAAGGATAAGAGACTGAGGGTTAAGGGACCTGTGAGAATGCCTACCAAGGTTCTTCACATTACCACAAGGAAGTCTCCATGTGGTGAAGGTATTTACTCCCCTTGAGTCCAACGGACTCTTATTGTATTGTGTAGCTTACATTATTACCCAATTATTTATGTTTGAAACTCTTTTGACTCTATCTCGAAAGCATGTTTCAGAAAACTACTGTATGGAGAATACTCTAGTTCCCTGTTCGTCAGAAATGATTTTAGAAATGGTATCTTGTTGTGATGGAGCATATAATAATGCTGAATTTCTGTTTTTCTCTGTAATCATAACACCCGCAAGAAATAGGAGTGTCTATGCATTCTTGCCCTGTCCTCTGCATTTTATAGTACTTCATTGTAATTGCATGCTGGTTAATAATTTTGAATTCAACATCCATCTTTTTCTTGAAGGAACTAACTGCTAACTTTTTGCTTGTTCTGATATGTTGAACTTGACTTTGCTAATGTTAGATGCTTGAGCTACATGGTGCACATGTGATTTTTTTGTGTTAAAATAACAATCTAGTATGCTAAGGGTCATGATGTATCAAGACTAATCATTTTGGTGTCGTGTGTAGGAACAAACACATGGGATCGGTTTGAGCTCCGTGTTCATAAGCGAGTTATTGACCTCTTCAGTTCTCCTGATGTGGTGAAGCAGATAACATCTATTAGCATTGAACCTGGTGTGGAGGTGGAGGTCACCATTGCAGATTCTTAAATATGGAGTCACTTCTGCTCTGTTTGCTTAGAATGATTTGTAGGGCTCCTTAGCTTGTATTTTTCCCATACTAGTGTCGAAGTGAGTCTTCATCTGTTTTATGGCTCCAGGTTTTGTTTCCTTTTTGTTATCCGAAGATTATGTTTGGATTTTTTAAATTTATTTGAAATCAAATGTCAAGAAACGAGTTGTGTAGTATTTAAGGACATGAAAGAGACTAATATAATTTTTGTTGCATTTTTCTTTATTACTTTTTCTCATTAAATTTTTTATGGTTGGTATTTTTCTCATTTAATTCATTCATCACGGTTTTTAATCAAAGTACAAAAAAAAGTATTCTGGAAAATCTTTAAATTTAATTAAAAGTAAAGATACTTAAGAAAAATCCAAATAACTAAGTTGCAACCATTTCTTTAGATGTTAAAACTATGAAATTTTAAATTTCATTACCTTTAAAAAATTATAGGTCAAAATAATGTTAATCATATAATTTAGATTGTTTTTCTAACCAATAAAATGGTGAACGTCAAACTATAACAGAATTAAAAAAAAAAAAAACACTTTTCCAATATTCTAGTTGAGACGTTAATTTGTGGATATTTTCTCTCAGTATTTGTTTAAGAAAAAATAATAGTTTACAAATTAACTTGTATAGAGAGGAGTTTAAAGTTTTTGTTAGAAACCAATTTAATACGGATTTAAATTTTGTTACCCTATCTTCACGCCTAATATTGTATAAAGGAATAATTTTAATCACAATTATAAATTCAAATTAAATCTTTTACGGAAAGTATTACATTAGACACATGTACGTTATAATTGAAAATATTCAATGTGGTACTGAAACTATCAATTTGTGTAATATTTGGAACATGTACTTTCTTAAAATGTCGAATATGATATATGTACTTTGAAAATGTCCAAAGTGGCACATAAACAATTAATTTGTGTATTATTTGGTACCTGTATTTCCATAAAATGTCCAATGTGGTACATGAACTATCAATTTGTGTATTACTATAGTATTTGGAGTTAACATCCTTAGTGAATCCTAAACCAACCAATTAAAATTTAGTACGTGGAATTTTTTTTTTTCAAATCATCAATTTACAAGGAAAAATGGAGCTTTTCATAGATCCGATCGACAAGTTCCGCAAGTCAACAGTCTACAAAGGAAAAAGAAGACAACGGGGTAAGCATAATGAATGCTTAGTAAGCCTATATAAAATTTACTTAAATTACCTTGAGAATTCAACAATTAAGCAATTAAAACATATTGGGATAAAGCATGACAATCATTTGGCATCCTTATGCTTTCATATGCATATCAACAAGCACATTCAAAGGTTAGATCATTTACATGACATGAACTTATAACATAATCATATACATATGTAACAATTTATTTTCAACATGTACTAACAAAATCATAACCAATATGCAAGAATATATATTTCCATTCATGTACAATCATTTCAACCATTTCATTTTTCCGTTAAATTACCATTTTCTTGCCTCAAAGAATTTTACTAAATTGAACTTCAATACTTGGGACTATTTTGCTCACACAAGTTTTTGTTTATGAAATGGCTCACAAAAACTTCAGATCAAGGTTGCTCACACAAGCTTAGTTTGATGATTGCTCACATAAGCTTCAGAGAATCTGCAACACATATTGGATCTCAAACTATCATAAAAATCCTTGATCAAACCCGTTCCTTTTTGGAACCTAATGGCATTTCATTCGTCTCCTAATCATTTACTAAGTTCATACGAGCACCGTTATCGTTATCATATCATTTCAAACCCCATAGCAGCATACACATTTTTCATATTTCACATTGTAACACCCCAAACCCGACCTAGACGTTATGGCCGAATCTGACGACGTCACATGAAATGGGATTTTAAAGCGTATTTATCAAGTTTAAACCGTTTCGTTTATTATACTCTATTAATCTCTCATTGATTTCAAAATCATTCTCATTAATTTGATTCGTTAAAAAAATAGATTCTATGGTGGAAGCTTTTAAAACCGTGATATTTAAAGAAAAACCGTACGCGTATAGAAAACGCTGTTTTAAATGAAACCGATTTTTCGTTGAATTTTGCAGTTTAAAAGTCCATGGAAACAGTTAAAAACCAAAGTAAAGGTAAATAGTCCAAGAGTCCAAATTTACATCAAAATACCCCAAAAATAATAGGAATTAACCTAGTTCAAAAGTTATATGGTCATCGATGAGTCCTTCGCTGCACCGATCCATCTAAGTTTGGGGATTACCTATACAAATAAAACAGAAAGGGGTGAGTTTAAGTAAACTCGGTGTGTAATCCCCACAAAAGACATGCATATAGTCAAACAATAGATTATTAGTCAAATGCGTCTGGGCCTAAGCCCATTCTGATTCGATGAGATTTGGGCCTTAGCCATTTCAGCCATGATCGATATGCATTTGGGCCTAAGCCCATCATAGTAGCAAAATCAGATATACATCAATCAGTAAACAGAGTCCTACCCAACCAACCTCTACACACCATATTCGTCCATCCCTACACTCCATGTGGGGTTTAAAACACCCACCCATCCCTACGCTCCTCCAAATTGCAGCTGAGCTGCTAGATAATTGGCTTAAGAGCCTTTCAGTACACTTCCTGCAAATATCAACATCCCAACCCAATGCAATGCAACATATAATATATGACATGCTAATACATGAATATCAGTTATACATACAGTTCAGTATTCATTCATATAATCATCATGCTCAGAACATACATCATACATACAGTTCACGCATTTAAGGGTCCAAGTAGTGCTTACCGACCCAACAGTAAGTTCACAGTCGACTTGGGCTACCCTTGCAACCTTAGAACACATTTCAGTTAAATGGGCTCACATGCCCATGGCCCATACGACCCAATTTGGCCTTGGTCCAGAATCTCACACGCTCGTGTAGATTACCCATGTGGACCCACACGCTCGTGTGCTCTACACGGTCCAAATCAGTCTAGCCCTATGTCATATACGGCCTACCTAGCCATCACACGGCCGTGTCTTGCGCGTACGGCCTAGCCTCATCGATCACACGCCCCGTGTTATGGCACACGGCCCACCACACGGGCGACCACACGCCCGTGTGGCGTCGACAGTAAGGTTTTTGACTTTTTTTAAAACCTTGTTTTTTGTATTTTTAGGTACACACTTGGTTCGTTTTGATGTAAGAAAGCTCTCAAATCAAACAGCACCTAAAATTGACCAAAATCATCAAATTAGTCACTTCAATTGATGCTAAATCGAGTTATCCCAAAAATGATAACCTTTTATTCCTTCAAAACCCTTACCTTCGAATCAGTAATAGAGATTACATAACCTTAACGCCTAGATTGAAGACCTTCCACCCCCTTAATCCTCTCCTAACACCAAACGAAACTCATTAGTTAATGATTCAACGATCCCAACCAAAGACAACACCTACCAAACTTACCAAACATGTAGGGGATGCACCGAGACAATGAATTATGAAAACCAATAGCGATAGAGAGTAGAGAAACGACAACAAGCAAAAAAGAAAAAAGAAAGAAAGAAAGAAATGATATAGAGCAAAAAGAAGAGGAGCAATGTCATTTTTTGGGAAATTCTGGAAAGAGAAATTTTAAAAAAGAATAATCCCAACTCCACCAAATTTCTCCCACTAAACCCACTAAATCTCAACCAACTCAGAAACCCAACTCCATTGAGACTCTTGCACAGAACCGACCAAAAATAAATATTCATGCTTGCATAAGGATTCGAACACAAGACCTCCACACCACAAAAAATACCAAAATTTGCCAAAGGTAAGGCTTGAACTTGGGACCTCTCACACACACCCAGAACACTTAACCACTAAAGTAGATATACATTTGTGTCATATTTTCACAAACGCAGAAATAAGAATTTTGGGGCGTTACACACAAAATATTCTATATCCACTTCATTACTTTGTATCATTTACTAATAGCCATAATTCCTTATTCTTTGTAATTTAGTCCTATTGGTGCCAAAATCAATCAATTCACATTTATGCATATCAAAAAGCAAATCAAATACAGTTAATTCATAACATGAATAAAAAAATAATTTCCATATGAACTTACTTGGAAAAACAGCAAGCGATTGAATCTTTAAGGACTAATATGAAATTTTGCTTTTTCCTTGATTATCTTCAATTTGATTCAATTCTTGATCGTATAATAATTCAATTCAATTTATCAATTCTATCCTTTTATAACATCCTATAATAGGCATATATCAATTCAATTTAATTATTTGAATGCTCTTAAACTTTTTCATTTTATTCAATTTTAGTCCCTAAAATTGAAATTTCCATTACTTTCAATTTTGAGCTTAAATTGTGAAAATGGTCTTAATTACATCCTTTTATATCCTTCTATTATCTAAAATTACAAAAAATTAGATCAATTTTGAAATTTATACACTTTAGTCCCTATGTTAAGAACTATCAATTTTTACTTTATAATCTAGTCCTTTTTTTCATATATAAGCTTAAAATCTAACAAATTAACACCAATTTCTTCAATCATTCGTCAACGAAAACTTTTAGAAACTTTAGTAGTTTTGCAAATTGGTAGATGGGCCAGCTAAATTAAGCTCCCACCACCTCAAAAACATAAAAGTTATAAGAAAATGACTTAATTGAACATAACAATTTTATGCCGAAAGTTTGAACTTCAAAATAGGGTTTCTTGTTTCTTTCCTATGGCTTGAAGAAGAAGATGGAGAGAAAATGTTTTATTTTCATTTTATTTTTGTCTTTTATACTTGGTTAAATATGTAATTATTCATAATTAGTTTAATTAAACCTTATTAAGCTAACTTAAGCACAATTTACAAATTGGTTTGACTAAATAATAGTGGTCTATTTATGCATTTGGTCCTTTGATTAATTAAAAATCCATAGCGATGAACTTTTATAACTTTTACAATTTAGTCCTTATACCTTAATTAACTATCCATTTGACATAATTAAGGGGCCAAAATTTAATTAACCTTTATACTAACCTTGTAAATATTAAATAATAATATTTAAGGACTTGATCATTGGAAATGGGGTTCTGAAACTGCCATTTTAGACACCACTGAAAAATGGGTTGTTACAGTAATTCCACTATCTCTAAACCACAATACAACAATTAATTCAGACTCTGTAACACCCCAAACCCTACCTTGAAGTTACAACCGGACATTGAGGAATTACATTAATTTTTTTAAAGCCTTTGTTTCGATCAAACTAAAAACGCGTTTCAAAAACAAAAAATTTTGGCAAAAACTCTCATAGATGATTAGAAAAATCTAAGTTCGAAAACACCTATTTAAAACCCAGAATTAAAATTCAAAGTCATGCATATTGAGAGTACTAACGTTGATAAATCATGTTTAGTATTAAACAATAATTCGTAAAAAAAAAACCATATATGCTATTTACAAAAAATACTTAATTGATTACTTAATCTTGCATCGAAAAATTATCAGAGTTTTAGTTTTGAAAATCAGAATCCATTTTTGTTAACTTGTATTGTGACACCCCTTACCCGTGTCTAATGCCGGGACAAAATACGAGGCATTACCGGGCATAACTTGCTTGAACATACGACTTTGAACTTTGAAAATTCATTTCCGACTTAAAGCTCTCATTCATATGCAAAACATTCTTATTATGGGCCTATGAGGCCCTAAACATACATCCGGAAGGTTTCGGGATTAAACCGAAAACTTTTGTTCGCTTAGAAAAATTTTACCTAAATAGGGGCCACACGCCCGTGTAAAATGGGACACGCCCATGTGGGCAGGTCGTGTAGTCACACATGCCCATGTCCTTGCCCATGTGGAATTTAATTTTTATTTTGAACCTACAGGGGTTTTCACACGGCCAGACACACGCCTGTGTCAATGGCCTGTGTCCCTCACATGGCCTAGACACGCCCGTGTCCTCACCCGTGTGTGAAAACCTTAGCATTCTGTTTATGACGTCAGTAACCTCTCAAGGGGCACATGGCCTAGGCACACGCCCGTGTGCTGGCCTGTGTGACGAATCAAATTCTCACAATTTGATACAGGGGACACACGGCCTATCAACACACCCATGGGGTTGATCGTGTGTCACACATGGCCTAGACGCACGTACGTGTGTCTACCCGTGTGGACAATTTATAAGGCTATTTTCCAAGCCAATTGCCACCCTGAAACATAAACCCACTTATAACTACTCAAGTAACAAATAACATGGCAATAAAACACTATGAATCACCACTAATCATCATTCATACACTTCATATTTGTATGAACTTCGCTTCGTAAAACTTATCATCATTAAAACATGAGAAACTTAACAAATATTGGCCAATTTCCAATGGTCATTTACCAAAATAAGTGTATAACATTAGTAGCCAACACTCTGGCTTTCAAATATGACATATCACAATATGACTAAGTTCTTATACATGCCATACCCAAAATAAATCAACTTTACTATACCAAAAGAATGATTGATAGTGTGATCCGAGCTCCGACGTTCTACGATCCCCGAGCTAGCTTGGCGATACTACAAGGAAAAAGGGAAAAGAAAGGGGTAAGCATATAGCTTAGTAAGTTTGCATGAATTAATATAGCAACATAAATGCTCATGGTAAAATCCATTCATCTCATGGAACAATAGCAACATAAGCCTTGAGTGCTTAGGCATACTTACTCATACTTACTCTTACCCATCACATAACATATTATGGTTTCATAACTTATTTTACTCATGGTACTTGTATCACTTAGTCAAATAATTTAGCACTTATGCTAACATGAATGGAAACTCAATGTCATCCTTGTATAATTTGGCTCTATATTTTTTTACATACTTAGCTCTTTTGCCTGTGAACTAATCGGAATATTGGAGGATACCCAATCTCATCATACATGTATCACGATGCCAATGCCATATCCCAGATATGGTCTTACGTGGGATCACCTCTTAATGCGATGCCATATCCCAAATATGGTCTTACACGGGATCTTTTAGCTCGATGTCTATGCCATGTCCCAGACATGGTCTTACACGAGACCTTCCTTATTCGATGTCGATGCCATGTGACATGGCTTATACGGGATCTATATTCGGTACTGATGCCATGTCCTAGACATGGTCTTATACAGGACCTTCCTTATCTCATGTCATGACATAGGTATCTTCATTATTCCGAATCTTCAACCGGGACTTCAACTTAGCATATTCTTATCATTTTCTCATCAAAGCATCAATAATCAACTTCATGGAAATAAAATTTATTTTCTAGTAATAATAAGTAATTTAAATATAATAACATATATAGTCTTAATTTCACGCAAACTTACATCGGTATTCAAAATACGGATAGGTATTCGATTTAGTCCACAACTTTATTCTTGCCTCGGTTTCGGTCTGGGATTCGTGTTTCTTGATCTATAATAACAATTTCACTAGTTTAATATTCAAATTGACTAAATTGACTCATGAATCACACTTTGACAAAATTATAATTTTGCCCCTAAACTTTGCATAATTACACTTTTTTCCCTAGGCTCGTAAAATGATTCTCATTCAACTTGTATTTCAAGCCTAGCTGAATCATTTTCTTAACTATAGCAGCTTCTAATTTCCACTATTTCACTCATGTATGACCAATTTTTATAACTTTTACAATTTGGTCCTTTTATGCATTTTTCATGAAAATCACTTAGAAAAGAACGTTTATGCTACATCAAACTTTCATATTCTTCAATAAAACATCAAAATACATGCATGTCATACATGGGTAAATTTTTGAATATGAACCCTAGCTCAAATTATAGCTACAAATAGCTAAATCGAGCTACGAGGATCTCAAAAATACGAAGAACATTAAAAACGGGGCTAGGATGCACTTACTATCAAGCTTGGAAGTTGAAGAAACCCTAGCTATGGCTCTTTAGTGATTTTCGGCCATGGGAGAAGAAGATGAACAAATTTTAACTTCTTTTTCCCTTTTTAAAATATTAATTAACCAAATGACAAAAATGCCCTTAAAGCCCTTGAGATTTTTCCTTCCCATGTCTATTTTTGTCCATCTTAACATATAATGGTTTAATTGCTAAATAAGGACTTCTAATAATTTTTATGATGCTATTTCATACTTAAATATTCTAAAATCTCATATTTTCTAATCTTTGCAATTTAGTCTTAATGGACAATTTAATCACTGATTAATAAAATTTCTTTATGAGATTTTCACACAATCATGCAAACACATCATAAGTCTCATAAAAATCATAAAACACATATTTCTACTTTGGATTTGTGGTCTCGCACCACTATTTCGACTAGGCCCTAAATCAGACTATTATAATTCTCCCCCCATAGGGATTTTCATCCCCGAAAATCTTACCAGCAAAAAGGTTTGGGTACTGATTCTTCATAGCCTCCTCGGGCTCCCATGTAGCCTCTTCTACCCCATGTCTTTGCCATAATACTTTTAGAAGAGCTATACTTTTATTCCTTAACTGTTTGACTTCCCGTGCTAGGATTTTAATCGGTTCTTCGCCATATGTCATGTCGGGTTGAATTTCAACCTCTATCGATGTAATCACATGCGAAGGATCTGATCGATAGCATCACAACATAGACACGTGGAATACATCATGAATATTTTCTAATTCAGACGGAAAAGACAATCGATAGGCTACCGGCCCTATCCTCTCTGTAATCTCATATGGTCTGATAAAACGCGAACTCAATTTACCTTTCCGGCTAAACCTGAGAACTTTCTTCCATGGTGACACTTTCAAGAATACCTTATCACCAACTTGAAAGTCAATCTCTTTTGTTTCAAGTCCGAGTAGGATTTTTGTCTATCAAAAGTAGCTTTTAAACAATCTCGAATCACCCTTACTTTCTTTTCGATTTCTCTAACTAAATCGACCCCGTGAATCTGATTTTCCTTGAGTTTAGTCCAAGATAAAGGCGTTCTGCACTTACGCCCATACAAAGCCTCATAAGGCGCCATTCTCAAACTCGACTGAAAACTGTTATTGTATACAAACTCTACTAACGGCAGGTACTTTTCCTAGCTGCCCTGAAACTCAAGAACACAACACCAGAGCATATCCTCAAGTATTTGTATTAATCTCTCCGACTGTCCCTCAGTTTGGGGGTGAAAAGCCATACAAAAACTAAACTTTGTGCCCAAAGCATCTTGCAACTTTTTCCAAAATTGGGATGTGAATCTCAAATCTCTATCCAATATAATCGATAAAGGCACTCCATCTAGCCTCACGATCTCAGAAACAGACAAGTCTGCCAACTTATCAAGCGAATAATCAACACATATCGGTATGAAATGGGCCGACTTCGTAAGTCTATCTACCACAACCCATACGACATCTTTCTTGGTCAATGGAAAACCCGTTACAAAGTCCATAGTAATACGGTCCCATTTCCACTCGAGAACCATAATAGGTTGAAGCAGACCTGAAGATACTTGGTGTTCGGTCTTTACTTACTGACAAATCAAACATCTTAATACAAACTCAAAAATATCTTTCTTCATACTCGGGCACCAATACCATTTCTTCAAATCATTATACATCTTTGTGCTACTCGGATGTACAGATAAGCATCCATTATGTGCCTCGTGTAAAATCTTTTGAATAAGCTCATCATTTCTCGGTACACAGACTCTGTCACTGAACATCAGACATCCATCAGAATTAATCCAAAAGTTAGACTCAACACTCGACTCGCACTAAACTCTTTTGGCTTGCAAATCACAATCATCTTTCTAAGCTTCGTAAATTTCTTGAAGAAACATCGACCTAGCCCTCAACTTGGCTAGAATGGAACCATCATTTGACAAAGTCACTCGCATATTCATAGCCCTCAAAGAAAATAGGGATTTTATATTCAAAGCATCAGCGACTACATTCACCTTTCTCGGGTGGTAATTAATAACTAGCTCATAATCCTTTATCAGCTCTAACCATCTTCATTGCCTCAAATTCAATTCCTTTTGAGTCATCAAGTACTTTAGGCTCTTATGATTGGTGAATATCTGACATTTCTCACCATAAAAATGGTGTCTCCATATCTTCAATGCAAACACAATGGCAGCCAACTCTAAGTCATGTGTCGGGTAATTCTTTCATGCAGATTTAACTGTCTAGAGGCATATGCTATTACCTTGCCCTCTTGCATAAGCACACAGCCCAATCCACTCAAGGATGCATCGCTGTAAATCACAAATTCTTTTCTCGGTTTAGGTTGCACTAAAATCGGAGCCTCAGTCAACAATGCTTTTAATTTCTCAAAATTTTGTTGGCACTTTTCTGTCCATTCAAACTTTACACCTTTCTGTAACAACCTCGTCATTGGAGTAGCTATCATAAACCGTCAGTAATAACCAGCTAGACCTAGAAAACTTCTAACCTCTGATACATTTCTTGGTAGTTTCCAATCAACAATGGCTAAAATTTTGCTCGGGTCAACTCGAATTCCATCACCTGAGACAATGTGCCCCAAAAATCCAACCTCTTTTAGCTAAAACTCACTTTTGCTAAACTTGGCATTCAACTGATTATCTCAAAAATTTGCAAAACTATCCTCAAGTGCTCGACATGCTCATACTCATCACTAGAATATATCAAATATGTCATCAATAAAAACCATAATAAATTTATCCAAGTATGGCCGAAAGATACGATTCATTAAATTTATGAACACAATAGGGACATATGTTAAACCAAAAGGCATGGCTAAAAACTCATAGTGACCATACCTCATCTGAAATGCTATTTTTGGCACATCTGAGTCTTTTACTCTCAACTGATAATATCCTGACCTCAAATCTATCTTGGAAAACACAGTGGCTCTTTCAATTGATCAAATAAATCATCGATCCTTGGCAATTGGTACTTGTTCTTCACAGTAACCTTATTAAGTTGCTGGTAATCTATACATAATCAGATGGAACCATTTTTCTTTTTCACAAATAACACTGGAGCACCCCACGGAGAATAAATCGATCTTGTAAAACCTTTGTCCGTCAACTCTTGCAATTGTGCCTTCAATTCCTTCAACTGAATTGGAGCCATTCTGTATGGGGCAATCAATATAGGTGCAGTACTAGGAGCTAACTCAATGCCAAATTCAACTTCTCTAACTGGAGGCAACCCTGGCGATTCCTTTGGAAATACATCTGGATATTCACATACCATCGGTACTGATTCAATTCTTAACTCGGTTTCTTTGGCATTCATCACAAAAGTAAGATATGCCTCATACCCCTTTCTTACATACCTATGAGCAGACATGTGAGAGATCACTACAGGCAATCTGTTTGCTCATCTGATTCAACACGAAGAGTATCCCCATTTTCACATCTCAATTCAATATATTTCTTTTCACAATTTACTATCACATCATGAGTGGTTAACCAATCCATACCAAGAATTATTTCGAATTCATCAAATGGCAATAGCATGTGACTTGCCTTAAAATAATGACCTCTAATCATCAATGGGAAATCTTTGCATACCTTATCAACTAATACACTTTTACCTAAAGGATTGGACTCTTTTATCACAAACTCTGTAGACTCAACAGGCATAGTCATTCTAGATACTAATTTCATGAAAATGTATGAATGGGTAGACCCCGGATCAATTAAAGTAATAACATTAGTATCATAGAGAGAAAATGTACCCGTAATTACTTGAGGATGACACCTCTTGAGCCTTGAATGGCATAAGTCCTCATGAGCGACTACCCTCAGATCTCGCAGCCTGCTCTCTGGGTGTACTCTTACTACTCGTTCCACTTCCGGGTTTCTTTGTTGTCTCCCTCTAGCAGTGCTTCCCGATCTTGTACTTTGAATTTTCTCTTTTTCAACCATATCAGGGCATTATTTAATAAAATGATCTTGGGAACCACACTTAAAACAGGCCCTCTCATGTGCTCGGCACTCATCGGGATGACGTCTGCCACACTGTGGGCATTATGGTCTATTTGGTCGCGTGTTCCCAACATTAGCAATTGACATAGTTCGTGCTTTAATCCTCGAGTACTATTTATATTTAAAACCCGATTGAAGTAGCTAATCGGGTAGGGAAGTCTCTTGACTTCTTGGATGAGAATTGAAATGACTTGTTATTTGTCTCTTTCTTAAGTCACGAGACTTCATCTTAGCTTTTCTTTTCTCTTTAACCAACTTCTTGGCTTTACAAGCCTAGTCCACTAACACAACAAATTCCTTCAACTCAAGAACACCAATAAATAATCTGATATCTTTATTTAATCCGTCCTTGAACCTCTTATACATGATGGCTTCAGAGGACACGTACTCACGAGCGTACTTGCTGAGTCTTACAAATTCACGCTCATACTCAGTTACTATCATATTACCTTATTTCAGTTCAAGAAATTCCTTTATTTTCTAGTTGATAACCCTCTGGCTAATATACTTCTTTCGGAACTCTTCTTGGAAAAACTCCCATGTGATCATTTCCCTTGGTACAACTGACACAAGGGTGTTCCACCACTGATATGCAAAATCTCTCAAAAGAGACACCACAACTTCATGCACTCTCCAGGTGTGCAAGATAATTCATCAAATACCCTGATGGTATTTTCAAGCTAGAATTCTGCTCTTTTCAGATCATCATCTTTACTAGCTCGAAATTCCTAGGCCTCTTATTTCTGAATTCTATTTACTAGAGGCTTTTCTCTTCTTACCACTTCTACCATTTGGGGAGCTACATGGGTAGGTTGAGGAATAAGCAGGGGTAGAGGGGGTTGTGCATTCAGGTTTATATGAACGAACTCCGTATACCATACATTAATCATGTGGAGAAAGGCTTCCCTAGCCTCTTCTCCTCCTCTCTGACTCACGGTCATAGGCCTATTCTCATTTTCATGCGGACTGTCCTTTCAGCGAGAGCCGGCGCATTACTTTCTACGACATCTGCCATAGCTCTATCGGTATAAATTTACTATATGAAAACACAATTCAAATAGTCAGGACTCATCACACTATCATTATATAATGCTCATAAGTGTGGCATGTATAGCTAGACTCATGCATACGCTACGTTAGTCCGAGAATTGACTAAATCGTAGCTCTAATATCACTAAATGTAACACCCCTTATGTAACAGCCTGATTTTAAGGCTAGTTGGAATAGTGGTTTCGAGACCACTAAACCGAGGAAAAGAAATATTATTTTGATATTATTTTGTGTGTTATAGCATTAAAATATGGCTATGTAAAAATTTTGGTGCTTTAATTTTTAGCAATAGCATGCTTAATTGTAAAAAAAGACTAAATTGCATAAGACGCGAAAGTTCTATTTTATAAGGTAGGGGTACCTAATAGCTATAGAATGTAATTTGGAGGATTTTAAAAAGCAATTTGGATATGTTGGAGTGCAATGGCTAGCCATATGGTGCATAGGGAACAAAAGCATTAATTTTAGTCAAATTAGGTGATAGTTGGTGACTATGACTAAAATATGATAAAATAAGATGATTAAAGGAAACTATCATCTTTCACTAATCATCTCCCCCTCTACTACCAAAAATTTCAACAAGTTTAAGGGTTTGAAGGCTTGAAATTTTTAGCTACATCTCATCCTTGCAAGTAAGTAATTTTTGAGGCTTTTCTTAATGATTTTTGTACTTTTGGAGTTCCCAAAGCTTAAGCTAGCTAATGAGGGGACTAATTTGTGATATGGTTGAAAGTTTAGGGACTTGCCATGAGAGTATTCATGTTGTTAGCTGAGTTTTTATGGAAGAAAATGAATGTTAGGGAGGTGAGAAACAACTTTTGTCAAAGGTATTAGCATGGAAACACCTAATTAGGATTTAAATACAAAGATTGATTTGTGTTATAAATGCCTGAAATAGTTGGAATTGTGAGTAATTGTAAGAGAAATAAATGTTCAGCTAGGCTTGTTTATTGAGAAAACGTGTTGAAAAATGATTTTTGAGCATAGGGCCAAAATCATAAATTTGCCATAAAACAAGGGCGAAATGGTCATTTTTGCCTAAGTATAGATTTTGATGCATTATGATCATAGAATGATCTAAATGAATGAATCTTATTGTTATAGATCAAGAAGAGTGTGGAATTAACCTTGACCGGAAAAAGGCAAGGTGATGCGTTTTGCACCGAGGTAAGTTTTTGTGTGAATGATGCATTATATATATACAATGTTGTTGCTAACTAGTGCATGGCACAATTGAGAAAATGTATGATTCAAGTGGGTAGAATGTGGTAGTTATTTAATAACTCTAGTATGAATGATAGAATGGATATGTAAATGTGTTGTATCAATTCTTGATGGTAAGCTACGTGTGATACCACCTTAATACTTAATTACGATAGGCTATGTACGATACCATCGTCTATTTACTATTTGGTGGGCTATCTGCGATACCATCCTAAATAAAGAAGGATGGTGGGCTAAGTGCGGAACCACCGAGTAATTCAATTACGAGTAGTTGATTGAAAGATTGTGATGTGTTGTGTTATGTGACATTGTGGTGCTAAGTGTGGGAGGCATGCTAATAAATGTATACATTAAGCTTGTGATATGGTTTGGATGTGGAAATGGAAGAAATAAGTAAGCATGATTATGAATGTGGAATGCTTCTTGTTTAGTATGTAATGCTATTTATTGTTTAGCACAAATTATAATGATAATTATTTACATGTAAACTTACTAAGCTTAAAGCTTACTCCCCCTATCTTTTCCCTTATTTTCTAGAGTTTAAAAGCTGAGCCGGGATACAAGGATAACTGGAAGATTGCCCATACTATCAGCTTACCTCGTTATATTTAGACTTAGTGATTTTGTATATGGCATGTATAGGGGCTAGACTAGTTAGATTATTTTGTTATTTTGGCCAAAATATGTTGGCCCCCTTTTTAAGACAAACTATTTTGTATATTGCCATAGTTGATGGCTCACCTTGTCATTTATGGAAATATAAAGTTATTCATGAGTTGTTTATTGATATGTTGAATGGATTCATGTAGTGTAATTTAGAGGGGTGCAAAGAGCTTGGAAAATAGCCTCGTTCTTGTTCACATGGGTAGGCAAATGGGTGTGTGTCTAGGTTATGTGTGATACACGACTAGTCCATGGGCGTGTGCCCAGGCCGTGTGAAGTCTGCACTTAGGATTTGGAATTTAAATCGCGACACGGTAGAAGTACACCAGCGTGCGACCAGCCGTGTGGATTAATCAGAGGCGACCATGAGCTAGCCACATGGGCGCGTGCTTGGGCTGTGTTCTAATTAAGGGTTGATGATATCATAGTCAGAGAGATCCACTGGTAGAAGAAACGAGCATGTTTAGGCCGTGTGATTCAAGTTAGTGTCATCCATGGGCATCAAACACGGGCGTGTGAGATGATACACGGGCGTGTTCCTAGACCAACACGGGTGTGTGGTCCTTGTCTTAATAAAAAGTTTTTCAGGTTCGTAAAAGTTTCGAGATTAGTTTTGAAGCCTCTCGGAGGTATGTTTAGGTCCTCATAGGTTAAGACTGAGCTTTACGATAGGTTTAACAGTGCTATTTTATAGCCCTATTCGAGACGTTAAGTGTGATAAGTTAGGTAATACCTCAAACCCAATTTTGACTTCGGACACTGGTAAGAGGTGTTACATTTAGTGGTATCAGAGCTATGGTTTAGTCGGTTCTCGAAATATCGTAGCGTGTGTAAGAGTCTATCTATACATGCCATAAGTGTATAATGATAGTGTGGTGGCTTCTGATAATTCTAAACTTGTTTTATGTAGTATATGGATCCCGATCAATCAACTGTTGATGATGCAGCTAGTAATGTGCCAACTCCCGCACAAGGGACCGCGCCTGTGGAAAGTGGACCTGAGACTAGGGGCCAAGGAGAAGAGGCTCGGGAAGCCTTGCTCCAAATGATGAGTAACTGGTACACGGAATATGTACGAGCAAACCCAAATGATCAACCTCCTTCACCCCTCCTATACCTCAGCCAATTCTTGTGGCTCCTCAAGGTGTAGATGTAGTGAAATAACCAAACCCCGGTAGACAAGATCCGAAAGTAAAGGGTTGAGGAGTTTAGAGCTAATATAGACGATGACCCTAAGAGGGCGGAGTTTTGGCTTGAGAACTAAATGAGGGTGTTTGATGAACTCTTCTGTACACCTGATGAGAGCTTAAAATGCGTCGTGTCCTTACTGAGGGACTCAGCATACCATTGGTGGAGAACATTGACGTCGATGGTCCCAAGGGAGAGAGTGACATGGGACTTCTTCTTGGAAGAGTTCTGAAAGAAGTATATAAGTCAATGATTTGTTGGCTAGAAACAAAAGGAATTCCTTGAGTTAAAGCAAGGAAAAATGACTATGGCGGGATATGAGTGCGAATTTGTTAGGCTCAGTAAGTACGCGCAAGAATGTGGGTCAACAGAAGCTATCTTATGGAAGAGGTTTAAAGATGGGCTGAATGAGGATGTCAGACTTTTAGTCGGGATTTTAGAACTAAAAGAATTTTTGGTATTGGTGGATAGGGCCAGTAAGGCCGAAGAATTGAGTAAGGAAAAGAGGAAGGCCGTGAGTGAGGCCCGAGATGCAAGAAAAAGGCCGATAAGTAAATCTTACCAAGATCAATCGAAGAGGTCAAAGGAACTGAACCCTCGGACGACTGCATCAGTTGGATTTTCACAAAGAGAGCGAGGGGACACATACTGAGTTCAAGAGTTCAGGCCACCTCGATGGCAAGTGTGGGCAATACAAAGTCCAAACCGGAGTGCCCAAGTTGTGGCAGACATCACACTGGGGAGTGTTGGGGAAACAACCAAAATTGTTACAAGTGTGGTTCCCCCAACCATTTCATCCGAAGCTGCCCTAAAAGAGATGACAAGGAGAGGAAGCAAGAGATAAGCTCAAGTAGTGCATCTTCTAGGGGTAGGCCACAAAAGAACCCGGGAGGTGGGACTAGTGGTAGAGGTATATCACGAGACTTTACTATGAGGCCAGAAGGTCGGGCGCTAGCAAGGACTTATGCTATTTGCGCTCGAGAAGAGGCATCATCACCAGATGTAATAATGGGTACTTTCTCTCTTCATGACACTTTTGTTATTGCTTTGATTGATCTGGGGTCTACCTATTCTTATATTTGTATGAGATTGGCAACTAGTCTGAGTATGACTGTTGAGTCTATGAAATTTGTGGTAAAGGTGTCAAACCCGTTAGGTAAACATATGTTAGTTGACAAGGTGTGTTGGGATTGTCCTTTGATAATTAGGGGCAAACCTTATGTTGTTGTCATTTGATGAATTTGATTCGATTCTTGGTATGAATTGGTTGACTACCCATAGTGTTTTAGCGAACTGTGGTCGTAAATTTATTGAATTGAAATGTGAAAGTGGAGATGTTATTTGGGTTGAATTAGGTGGGTTAGATAGTTTATCAGTGATGATTTCTTCCATGGTGGCTGAGAAATATTTGAAAAAAGGGTACAAGTCTTATCTAGCTTTCGTGTTAAATACTCAAGAGTTTGAAGTAAAGATTAAAACAGTGCCGGTTGGTACGTGAGTATCCGGATGAATTCTCGAAAGAGCTACTTAGATTACCTTCAGTCAAAGAGGTCAAGTTTGGAATTGAGTTAGTTTCGGGGAGGACACTTATTTCGGTTGCTCCGTATAGGGCACCATTTGATTTGAAAGAACTGAAGGTTCAGTTGCAAGAGTTGATGGATAAGGGCTTTGTGAGGCCTAGCTATTCACCATGGGGTACTCTGGTGCTTTTTGTAAAGAAGAAGGATGGGTCGATGAGATTGTGTATAGACTACAAACAGTTCAACAAAGTGACTGTGAAGAGCAAGTATCCTTTACCAAGGATAGACGATCTATTTGATCAATTGAAGGGAGCTACGGTATTCTCCAAGATTGACCTGAGGTCTGGATATTACTAGTTGAGGGTTAAGGAGCAAGATGTATTGAAAACTACATTTCAGACGAGGTACGACCATTATGAATTTGATCATGCCATTCGGTTTAACGAATGCTCCTGCAATTTTTATGGATTTAATGAACTGTGTCTTCCGATCGTACTTGGACAAGTTTGTGGTTGTCTTCATTGATGATATATTGATTTATTCTCGGGATAAGAGTGAACATGCAGAGCATCTGAGAATTGTCTTACAGATTTTAAGAGACAAGCAGTTGTATGCTAAGTTTAGTAAGAGTGGGTTTTGGCTTAGAGAGGTTGGATTCCTAGGACACCTTGTGTCGGGCAAGGGTATTAGAGTTGATTCGGGAAAGATCTCGGCTATTGTGGAGTGGAAACCGTCAAGAAATGTGTCAGAAGTTAGAATCTTTTTGGGTTTAGCAGGGTACTATAGATAGTTTTTGAAGGGATTTTCCATGATTTCTACTCTGATTACGAAACTATTTCACAAAGATGTTAAGTTTGAATGGACTGAGAAATGTCAATAGAGTTTTGAGAGATTGAAAACATTATTGACGGAGGCGCCAGTTTTGGTCTAACCTGAGTCGGGGAAAGAGTTTGTGGTCTACAGTGACGCATCGTTTAATGGTCTCGGTTGTGTGTTGATGCAAGAGGGTAAGGTAGTCGCTTACGCCTCGAGGCAGCTAAAACCGTATGAGAGGAATTATTCGACTCATGATTTGGAGTTGGCCGCGATTGTGTTCGCGTTAAAAATTTGGTGACATTATTTTTATGGTGAGAAGTGCCGAATCTTCACAGATCATAAGAGTTTGAAGTACTTGATGGATCAAAAGGAAATGAATTTGCGACAACGGTGGTGGCTTGAGTTATTGAAGGACTATGAGCTAGTAATTGATTACCATCCAGGGAAATCGAATGTGGTTGCGGATGCCTTGAGTAGGAAATCCTTGTATACTTTGAGAGCTATAAGCACAAGCTTAGCATGGTCTAACGATGGTGCTGTATTAGTTAAGTTGAGGGCTAGGCCACTATTTATTCAACATATATGTGAAGCTCAAAAGAATGATAATGAGATGCAAGCTAAGAAAGGTAAGTGTGAATCGGAAGATGATTTTGATTTTCAGATGAGTTCGGGTGGTTGTTTGATGTTTCATGATAGGATTTGTGTACCTAAGAATGATGAATTGTTCCGAAAGATATTAAATGAAGCACATAGTGGTCATTTGTCATACATCCTGGCAGTATGAAAATGTACAATGATCTGAAGAAATTTTATTGGTGGATGGGAATGAAAAGGGACATCTCTGAGTTTGTGACAAGATGTCTAATTTGTCAACAAGTGAAAGCTGAACATCAAGAACCTTCGAGATTGCTTCAGCCAGTGATGGTTCCTGAGTGGAAGTGGGATCGGATCACCATGGATTTTGTGACGGGGTTGCCTATGACTCCAAAAAAGAAAGATGCTGTGTGGGTTGTCGTTGATAGACTAACGAAGTCTGCTCACTTTATTCTAGTGCATGTTGATTATTCATTGGATAAATTGGCCGAGTTGTATATTGCGGAAGTGGTAAGATTACATGGAGTACCTGTATCTATTATCTCGGATAGAGACCCAAGATTTACTTCGAGGTTTTGGAAGAAGTTGCAAGAGGCCTTAGGTACGAGGTTAAATTTTAATACTGCATTCTATCCTCAAACTAACGGTCAGTTTGAGCAAGTGATTCAAGTTCTTGAATATATGCTCCGATGCTGTGTGTTGGAATTTGAAGGTAGTTGGGAGAGATACCTACCTTTGGTTGAGTTTGCTTACAACAACAATTATCAGTCGAGTATACGGATGGCACCGTATGAAGCCTTGTATGGCCGTAAGTGTCAGACTCCTTTGTATTGGACCGAGCTTAGTATTGGACCGAGCTTAGTGAAAAGCAAATTCACGGGGTCGACCTGGTTAAAGAGACAAAAGAGAAGGTGAAAGTGATTCAGGATAGTCTGAAAGCTGCTTCAGACCGACAAAAGTCGTATGCGGACTTGAAAAGAAAAGAAATTGAGTTTAATGTGGGTGACAATGTATTTTTGAAAGTGTCGCCGTGGAAAAAATATTGAGGTTTGGTCGAAAATAGAAATTGAGTTTGCAATTCATAGGGCCGTATGAGGTTACTGAAAGAATTGGGCCAGTAGCATACCAGTTGGCTTTGCCGATAGAGTTAGAGAAGATACATAATGAGTTCCATGTATCAATGTTAAAGAGTTATCACTCCGATCCTTCGCCTGTGATTCCTCTAACAGAAATTGAGATATGATCGGACATGACATACGAAGAGTAGCCGATTAAAATCTTGGCTCGAGAAGTGAAACAGTTGAGGAATAAGAACATAGCCTTAGTAAAAGTGTTATGGAAAAAACACGGTGTAGAAGAGGCTACGTGGGAACCAGAAGAAGCCATGAGAGAGCAATATCCAAACCTCTTTACCGGTAAGATTTTCGAGGGAAAAAATCTCTAAAGGAGGGGAGAGTTGTAACAACCTGATTTTGGGGCTAGTCGGAACAGTGATTTTGAGACCACTAAACCGAGGATAAGGAAAATTATTTTGATATTATTTTATGTGTTATAGCATTAAAATATGGCTTTGTAGAAATTTTGGTGCTTTCATTTTTAGCAATAGCATGCTTAATTATGAAAAAAGACTAAATCGAATAAGATGCGAAAGTTTTATTTTATAAGGTAAGGGCACCTAATAGCTATAGAATGTAATTTGGAGGATTTTAAAATGTAATTGGGACACTTTGGAGTGCAATGGCCAGCCGTAGGGTGCATAGGGAACAAAAGTATTAACTTTAGTCAAATTAGGTGATAGTTGGTGACTAATTGACTAAAATATGATAAAATAAGATGACTAAAGGAAACTATCATCTTTCACTATTCATCTCCCCCTCTACTATCGAAAACTTTAGCAAGTTTAAGGGTTTGAAAGCTTAAAAATTTCAACTACATCTCATCCTTGCAAGTAAATAATTTTTGAGGTTTTTCTTATGATTTTTGTACTTTTAGAGTCCCCAAAGCTTAAGCTAGCTAATGAGGGGACTAATTTGTGATATGGTTGAAAGCCTAGGGACTTGCCATGAGAGTATTCATCTTGTTATCTGAGTTTTTATGGAAGAAAATGAATGTTAGGGAGGTGAGAAACAACTTTTGTCAAAGGTGTTAGCATGAAAACACCTAATTAGGATTCAAATGCAAAGATTGATTTGTGTCATAGATGCATGAAATAGTTGGAATTGTGAGTAGTTGTAAGAAAAATAAATGTTCAGCTAGGCTTGTTTATTGAGAAAACGTGTTGAAAAATGATTTATGAGCTTAGGGGCAAAATCATAATTTTGCCATAGTACAAGGGCAAAATGGTCATTTTTGCCTAAGTGTAGATTTTGATGCATCATGATCATAGAGTGATCTAAATGAATGAATCTTATTGTTATAGATCAAGAAGAGCGCGGAATTAACCTTGATTGGGAAAAAGGCAAGGTGACACGTTTTGCACCGAGGTAAGTTTATGTGTGAACGATGCATTATATATATACAATGTTGTTGCTAACTAGTGCATGGCACAATTGAGAAAATGTATGATTCAAGTGGGTACAATGTGGTAGTTATTGAATAACTCTAGTATGAATGATGGAATGGATATATAAATGTGTTGTATCAATACTTGATGGTGGGCTAAGTGCGATACCACCTTAATACTTAATTACGATGAGCTATGTGCGATACCATCGTCTATTTACTATTTGGTGGGCTATGTGCGATACCACCGTAACTAACCTCTTTGTTGGGCTATGTGCGATACCACCCCAAAATAAAGACGGATGGTGGGCTAAGTGCGGAACCACCGAGTAATTCGATTACCGGTAGTTGATTGAAAGATTGTGATGTGTTGTGTTATGTGACATTGTGGTGCTAAGTGTAGGGAGGCATGCTAATAAATGTATACATTAAGCTTGTAATATGGTTTGGATGTGAAAATGGAAGACATGAGTAAGCATGATTATGAATGTGGAATGCTTCTTGTTTAGTATGTAATGCTATTTATTGTTTAGCACATAATATAATGCTAATTATTTACATGTAAACTTACTAAGGTTAAAGCTTACTCCCCCTATCTTTTCCCTTGTTTTCTAGAGTTTGAATGCCGAGCCGGGATAGGAGGATAACTGGAAGATTGCCCACACTATCAGCTCACCTCGGTATATCTAGACTTAGTGATTTTGTATATGGCATGTATAGGGGCTAGACTAGTTAGATTATTTTATTATTTTGGCCAACTTCCCAGATGTGGTCTTATATGAAATCAGATATCGATGCCACTGTCCCAGACAAGGTCTTACACGTAATCAGATATCGATGCCACTTTCCATACAAGGTCTTGCACGTAATTAGATATCGATGCCACTGTCCCAGACAGGATCTTACACGTAATCAGATATCGATGCCACTATCCCAGACAAGGTCTTACACGTAATAAGATATTGATGCCACTGTCCCGCATGTGGTTTTACACATAATCGATATCGATGCCCTTTCCCGCATACGGTCTTACATGTAATCGATATCGATGCCTTCGCCCCAGATGTGGTCTTCCATGTAATCGATATCGATGCCATCGTCCCGCATAGGTCTTACACGTAATCGATATCGACGCCACTATCCTGCATGTGGTCTTACACGTAATCAAAGATCGATACCTTTGTTCCGCATGTGGTCTTACATGATAAAAAGCAGGCGATACCTTTGTATCCTTAAGTTCATACGGGGCTTTTCAAACTTATCACTATATCAACCTTACCCCGAAATTCATATAACATCTCATATGTAGTCATTATCATTGATAGACATGTAAATAAACTCAATTCAATACAATTACATTTATTTACAATATGACTTACCTCGAGTTTGGTTTTTACGGAAACAAATACGGCTACTCGGTTACTTTCGCTTTCCCGCAATCTAAGCCCGTTTTCTTCTATTCTTGATCTATACATATTCAAATTTAACCCTTTTACTTACCAAAACATTCAATTCAATCCAAATACACATATTTAGGGAAATTTACACTTTAGCCCTTACATTTTTATATTTAGACAATTTAGTCCTTATTACACAAAATCACAAAATATACCAAATTTCATTTTACTCATGGTTAGTCGAATGTCACCCATGCTCATATAAGTCCTCACATTTCATTTATTTCACAAATTAGTCCTTTAAAATACTATTTTTACAATTTAGCCCTATTTAGATAAATTCATCAAAAATTCAAGAACAACACTTGTTCATTAAACACATATCTTTCATGTAACACCAAAACTCATCACAAAACTTACTATTTCATCAATGGCACAACTCACAAGCAACATCAATTCATAAAATTGAGACATGGGTTTTGAAGTATACATAGCAATGATTACGAAAACGTAGAAATTATCAAAAATCGAGACTAATACATACCTCAATTTTGCTTGAACATAACCGAAACTTAACCTTCTTCTTCTTTTCTTTTTTCTTTTTGATATTCGGCCAAAGATAAGCATTATGGCTTTCTTTTTCATGTTTTTGTTTTATATAATATAACTTATGTTAAAATATTTATTATTTAATAAACCAGTACCAAATAAAATAAGCCATTTATCACATTAATGTGCCGTCCACTACATTTCTAAAATGCCAATTTACAATTTAAGGCCTCCACCTTAAAAAGCCACATCAACTTAGCCATTAATCAAATGATGGGTCACTTTTACAATTTATGCGGTTTAGTCCTCTACTTAAATTAAACACACAAACAGACGAATTAATTCACGGAACTTTAACACATGATTAATCATATACTGCAGAAACATAAAATAATATTAAAATATTTTATTGACTCGAATTTCTGGTCTCAAAACCATTGTTCTGACCAGGGTCTAAACCGGACTGTTACAATTTACCCCCTTAGGGATTTTCGTCCCCAAAAATCTTACTGTTAAACAGATACAGATATTGCTATCTAATTTAATCTTCAAACTCCCACATAGCCTCATCTATTCCGGGTTGATTCCACAATACTTTCAGTAACAAAATTTTCTTGTTTCTCAACTCTTCACTTCACGAGCTAAGATACGAATCGGTTCTTCTTCATATGGCATGTCAGATCGGATTTCAATTTCAGATGGGGCAATCACATGTGATGGATCAGTCGATATCTTCGGACCATCGAGACATCGAACACATTGTGGAGCTTTTCTATCTATATGCAGCAGGTCCGACATGATCTCATACGGTTCGATGAACCTCAGGCTTAATTTACCTTTACGTTTGAATCGGAGTACCTTTTTCCATGGAGACACTTTTAAAAATACTTTGTCGCCGATCTCAAATTCTATATCTTTTCATTTTGAGTCCGCATAAGAATTCTGATGATCAGATGCTGATTTCAGACTATCACGGATTACTTTTACTTTTTGTTCAGTATCTTTTATCAAGTCAACCTCGTGTAACTTATTTTCATTGAGCTCGGTCGAATACAGAGGTGTACGACATTTACGTCCATACAAAACTTCATGTGGTGCCATTTTGATACTTTACTGGAAACTATTATTATAAGCAAATTCAATCAGTGATAAATACGGTTCCCACGTACCATTATACTCAAGAATGCAGCATCTCAACATATACTCAAGAATCTGAATGATTCGCTTGGATTGACCATCCATTTGTGGATGAAAAGCTATACTGAAATGCAATTTCGTGCCTAAAGCTTCTTGCAATCATCAACAACTTGAAGCTCAAAATTAGAATTTGAATCACACTGAGCTCGTTTCACTAACATTTCATTATCAACTTTTTGAGCATCACATATCTGCTGTAAAAACAACAGTTTTGATTTCAATTCAACTAACACTGAACTATCATCAAACAAATCTAATTGAGCATTCATAGCACGTAATGCACACAGTGACTTTCAACTCAATGCACCAGCAACTACAAATAGCTTTACCCGGGTGATAATCTATTACAAGCTCGTAGTCTTTCAATAACTCTAACCATATTATTTGCCGTAGATTCAAATCTCTCTTTTTCACAAATAGAATGGAGCACTCCAATGTGAAAAACTCGGTCTTGCGAACCCTCTGTCGGTTAATTCTTTGCAACTATGACTTTAACTCTTTCAATTCCATTAGTGCCATTCTATACGGAGCTATCGAAATAGGGGTCGTACCAGGCAACAGATCTATACCAAATTCAACTTTGCAAATTGGAGGCAATCCCGACAATTCTTCAAGGAAAACATTAGAGAACTCTCAGACTACTGGCACCGATTCAACTTTCTTTTCAGATACTTTCAAATCAATCACATAAGCAAAATATGTCTCGTAACCCTTTTTAATTTAATTCTGAGCTTTCAACACAGATATCACAGCAGGTAATCCATTTAAATCATTCGACTCAATACGAACTATTTCACCATTCTGACGACTCAAATCAATAGTCTTTCTTTTAAAATTCACAACAACATCATGAAATGTCAACCATTCCATTCCCAGAATTATATCAAACTCATCAAATTGTAATAGTATCAGATCAGCAGGGAAACAGATATCTCGAAACATTAACGGGCAGTTCATACCTACTTTGTCAACCAGAATATTTTTACCTAAGGGGTTCGATACTTTTGTAACAAACTCAGTAGACTTTACAGGCAAAGTATTACTGAATACTAAGTTCATGCATATAGAGAAATGAGTAGAACCAGGGTCTATCAAAGCAATCACAGAAGTATCATAAAGTGTAAAAGTACACGTTATAACATCTGGAGATGAAGCTTTCTCTCGAGTTCGGATAGCATACGCTCTTGTAGGCGCTCTAGCTTCGGATCTCACAACAGTATCTCTAGTAGTTCTCTGACTGCCACTGATGTTTCTTGCATTTTGAGGAGATATACCTCTCGCTGAAACATTCTCAGATCTCGGGTTCTGAATAATCTCTTGTTCAACAGACTCAGCAGTCTCGGATGAAATGGTCTAATGATCCACATCTAAAATAAGCTCGACCATTTAATCTGCAAATTCCCGGATGCCTTCTTCCACAATGTTTACATTTAGGTCGCTTGAATTTGACATTTCCAATGCTAGTCATAGAAGTTGTTGGAGCTTTGGTGCTTAACTATGATCTAGCTCGATCTCTATTCGAATGCCTCAAATTAGCCTTTGAACGGCTATGTTCATCTCGAAATTTCTTCGAGGCAGACTGAAATGATTTGCTCATAAATCTCTTTTTCATATCTCTGGCTTCAGACTCAACTTTGCATGCTCGGGCAACTAGCACTATGAACTCTTATATCTCCAGAGTACCAACTAGCAATTGGATATCTTCATTTAGGCCATATTTTGAATGTTTTACACATTATCGCTTCAGTCGAAACGTATTCCCGAGCAAACTGACTTAATCTTACAAACTCCCGCTTGTATTCAGTGATAGACATGTGACCTTGTTTGAATTCCAAAAATTCTTTTCGTTTCTGATCAATGAATCTTTGAATAATGTATTTCTTTCTGAACTCGGACTGAAAGAAATCCCATGTGAACCGTTCTTTAGGAACGACCGAAATCAAAGTTTTCCACCACTGATAGGCTACATCTTGATACAAAGAAACAACACACTTTATATATTCTTCAGGAGTCAGTGACATCTCATCAAATACTCGGATAGTGTTTTCTAACCAAAACTTGTAACACCCTGGTTTTAGGGGCTATGCAGGTTGTGTGTAATTCGAGTGTTAGTAGGTTTTTGGGAGTGCTTGGATAAGTTTTAGGGGTTTTAGAAATGTTTGGATGAAAGGGGAAGGCTTTGGAAAATTTTGGATTTTTTAGTGGGAAAGGGAAACGGGCCAAGGGAGGCCTTAAGTATATTTTTCAGTAATTTATGGCACAAGAAGCAGTTGGGTGAAGTGGCTTGGAGGGTGCTGCTTGGGGCTTGGGAAGGTGATGCCTTATGGTCTCAGGTTCGATTCAAGAAGGCAAAAACTGGTTTTGAATTTTGGGTTTGGCGTTTAAAGGGAGAAAGCCTTAAAAGGAGTGGAATGAGTTTGTGACATAAAGAGCTCGTTGGTCAAGTGGCTAACGTCGCCACTTAGGCTATTGGAGGGAGAAAGGGCGCTAGTTCGATATTTGCAGACATTTTGGGCGTGTTTTCTTTTATATACGGTTATGGGCTGGAGTAGGAAGGGTTTAAAATTAAATGTTGGGGCTTTATGGCATAAAAATCAAAGTGGCCGAGTGGCCTGGGCGTTGGAGGAGAAGGGTGCAGCAGCAAGGTTCCAAGTTCGAACCATGTGAGTGGCATTTGGAGTTTTAATTTTTATTCTCTTTTGGCAGCAGATTTGAAGGTATTGGCCGGCACATGGAGTCTTCAATAGATAGGCTGGTTGTGTTTCAAATTCGGTGGAAGATAAGGATGAGTTTTATTTTTATTTTGTATTTTAAGTTGAAGGAGTGATAAGGGTTTGTTATTTTATTATTTTAGATAAGTGTAGAATTATTTTAGTTAGTTTAAAATTAGTAAATAGGTGATAATGGTTGCTATTAGATTATTTTTATTATTTTGAATTGGGCGGTATTGAGTGAATTTAGGAAGGAATTTTGGATTTGGTGGAAGTCATGGCCGAATGGGGGGCTTGGAGTGTTTAATCGGTTTTGGAGTCTTCTAAGGGAGGGGGTGCCGAATTTGCTATTTAATGGGCAGCTTCCTTCTTGAATTTCTTTTGACCCTTTAGCCGAATGTTTAACCTCTTCTAGACCTTCATTTTCTTTTTCTTCTCATACTCTATTCTCACCAAAACCGTCCCTCCTTCTCACTTGTTTATGTGGTCGAAACTACTGTGGTCACTTAAGAATATTCCATTTGTTTCTCTCCACTTCATTCAAGCCAAAATCACCCTAAAAGCTTACCTTGGCGAACACTCCAACTCCATTTAGGAGTCATTGTCAAACATTTAGCCTCTCATTCTCTCTCTGCTTTGTTTACAAGTCCTTGAGCAGAATCTTATTCCTTGTGGTAGCCGACTATTGGTTGGGCAAAGGTTGGAGCGTTGGGTTTTTCTTTAGTCGTTGTGAAAGGTAAGGTCGTATGATATTAATCTATCTCTTGTGATATTCGGCCAAAGGGACTTTTCCATGGATTTTGGTATTTGTCGATTCTAATATCGTGTAGCAGGGATTTTTGGCAACTTCAGAGGATCAGTGGTGTTTTGGGATCCAAGTAGAAAGGGTAAGTGATCCATTGGAATTCGGCCTTAGGCCATTGTTTATGTCTATGTGTTGACCAAGTGGTGACTTTGATCTTTTAGGGCCAAGTCAACAAGAGAAAAGAGAAGCCTTCGGGATCTCAGTTTATTTCGGTAAGGATGAATAGATTATGGATATTCATTTGAGATCTGTATTAATCGTGTGTTGATTAGATATCGTTATGGATGCGAGTGCCAGTCAAGAGGGCAAAGGGAAAGCTCCCATCCCAAAGTTTAAGAAAAGAGCTGTCTCGGCGGTTCGGGATTGGCCACCGGGGTGTGGGCCAGCGTCTGAGCAACAGATTAGGCAAATAGCCGTAGTCTCGCTAAACGATAGCGTCGAGATCGAGGGTTTAGAACTTCAGGTTATAAGGTGTGTAGTTAGCCATTGTTTCTGGGATTTGCGTGATATTTGCCTGTTTAATATGTTTGCTAACAAGTGCAGTAAATGTGAAATTGATACCCTTGAAGGGGGTATGATGATGATCAGGTTAGTAGCAAATTGGTTAATATGTGATAATTGATTTTTAATATGTGAGTATGCCTATGTTTGTGAATATCATGCACATGCATCATCTCCGCATTATATTATGTTACATGTGCATGGGTGGGTTTTTGAAAGAAGGTACGGGTGTACTTTGAGTACGTGGTTGATGTCAGCTTTGTGCTACATCGTGGATTGGCGCTGACTGAGGTCGCGTTGTGGATCTTTGCGATTTAGTTCGCATGGTTACCTTGATTGATATCGGCTTTATTCCATATCGTGGCTTGATGGATTGTTGTGTGCTCCATCGTGGTTTGATGTTAGCTATACGCTACATCGTGGATGGCATTGGTTGCCTTTTTGGAGGAAAAAGGAGAGGGTGACTCGATAGTCCCCTGGTGTGTGGTAGGCTGGATAAGGGGGTGTGTAGCGGTTGGACCTTAGGATTGGGTTGGGTTTCATGTTGCATTGTTCCGTTATGAGATGCTATGGAAATAGGCCAAGCCCAAAATGACATGTGGATTGGTATGTTATGTGAACATACGTGGAAATGGGCCAAGCCCAGTAATCAGTGGATTAATGAGAAAAGGGCCGAGCCCAGTACTTGAATGTGGATTGAATGTGGGCCAAGCCCAGATTGTGGTAATGTCTAAATGATTATATTTATATGTTGCATTTGATAATTGGGGTTGATTTGTGGCTAGCATGTGGGTGGATACAATGTGGTTTAATTACACACTGAGTCATTATGACTCACCCAATTATTTATCCAACATCGCAGTGACTTGTTGATCGGATAAGTCGGAGAGGATGCAAGGTGGCCCATGCGAAGGAGATTTATTTAATTATTTTAAGCAATTTTAATACTAAGTGTTTTGTTTAATATTGGTTGTAATAAGGGCCACTTTTGTTAAAGTACTCTTTTATGGATGATGTAATTTATATCGTACTTAGAAACATTTTTTTACAAATGATTTATCCTTTAATAAAATATAATAAAGTTTTAATTCAAACCAAGCTTATTATTTAATAATTTTTAATGGAATTACTTCCCGAAAATAAACAAAATTTTCAAGTTTTTATTCTAAAGACAAAGATTTTCAATCGTCATTCCACAGTGACATAACCAGATCTGGTCAAGGCTCGTGGGCCGGGTTTGGGGATGTTACAGATTGGTATCAGAGCTCGGTTCAAAACTCGGCTTTGAGGGTTTTGGGCCCAAAAACAGTTTCAAAATGGGCTTTTCAAAAATATGGGCTTTTAAGAAATTTTTCAAGATTTTCTGGCATGGCACCTGTACCTCCGGCCCGAGTCCACCAGGTAAGTACTTCAGACTTGTCAAGTTTATATGAACTGTTATGGGCTTTGTTGGGCTCGTAGATTAGTGAATTAGGATCAGTTGAACCCTAGGACTAGTCTACTCAAACACGTGCATAAGATTTAAAGTGCCTAATAAACAAACATGTGAAATAAGTCACGAGTTAAAGTGTGGCAACTTGTGCGCATGTCTAGGATTGGATCCGGAAGAGCTCGGTACTTAGCGGTCCTCGTGACTCACCTCCTCTTGCAGAATCCTACAGTGCGTAGCTACGGTTCACCTTAACCAAGAGGACTTGTTCATAGGCTAAACCAATTATTAAAACCCGGAAGGGATTAGCCTTATTGTTTTAAAACCCTTATTTTAAAAAAAAAATTTTCTCAAACTTACCTCTTTGGTTTGTAGACCCTAAATCTGGTTTTGAAAAACATTTTCTCGATTTACCAAATTTACCAAAATGCCCCTAGCGGCAAAATTATAAAAATGCCCCTGTATTATAAAATTACCGCACTACCCTCAACTTTTGTTAAAACAATTTTTACTTTGCCAAATACCAAAATCTTTAGTTTTCAAAATATCAAGATACTCCGATTTGGGAAAATTTACAAAAATACCCCTGTGTTGAACATTACTAAAATGCCACGACATTCAAAATTTACGAGTTAACCCCAACTTTAATAAAATTCTCTCACTTTGCAAAAGTATCCAAAATTTTGTATTTCAAAATAATACCCCGACTCTTGAAATTTACAAAATTACCTGGTTGACAAAATTACTAAAATACCCCCGGTTTCCAAAATTCTGCAGATTCTAATTTGACAAATTTTGAAATGCCCTCCGATGTGGAAATTTCAAAATGTTCGGTTTATTAAGTTTTAAAATTTCCACGGTTTATTACGGAAATGTCCTCAGTAGGACAAAATGACGGAAATACCCCAGGGTAGAAAGCGGGAAGGTCCGAATAGTGAATGTGGGTGGTAGATACCATCGAGTGTGCCTCTGTTGAGGAATGAATGTGTTTTATGATGAATGAATGTGTCTTCATTGAGAAATGAAGGTGTCTCTATTGATGAATGTGAAAGTGATTCTCAATTAGAGTAGTAAAACTCGAATGAAACCTTGTGTGATCGAAAGAACTACTTCTAAAATCTTTCATTCATAAAATATGCTCATGTTAAATAGTAGAACAATTACTAATGCATAAAACTTCTTAATCGATAAATCAAGACGATAGAGATGAGTTCTAGGGGACGCAGTAGAGGTAGAATGGCAGCATCGGAACCGATAGGGTCTCGCCATGGGTCAGAAAATGAAGTGCCGCCAACAGTGGACATGGAGGAGCAAGATCAGACCGAGAAGATGACGCAGTATCGCGGGCCATGTTGCGAAGTGCTAGAGCGAGTAAGCGGAGTTAGTAGAGGAAATGGAACTCGAAAGTCGGTATCGGAAGGCTTAGATCGAAACGGAGCCGAGATCTTTAGAGGAGTGTCGGGAGTAGCTCCTAACGTAGCGGAGTATTGGCTAGAAGCAGTTGAAAGAATCATGGACGATTTGGACTGCACCAATGAAGAAAAGTGAAGGGTCTTTGTTTGTTGTTTCGCGACGAAGCTTATCGTTGGTGGCTCACTGTCAAACAAGGTGTACCGGCGGATCGACTGGATTGGGATTTCTTTAAGGCCAAGTTTGAAGGGAAGTACGTAGGAGCCAGTTATTTGGACTCGCAGAGGAAAGCGTTTCTAAATCTAGTGCAAGGGAATAAGTCGATAGCGAAATATGAAGCTGAGTTTGTGCGACTAAGTCAGTACGCCAAAGGAATCGTGGCTACTGATTATGAAAGAAGTGTTCGATTCGAAGATGGGCTACGAGATGAGTTGCGTGAGTTGATCGCTCCGCACAGAGAGAGAGACTTTGCCACTTTAGTGGAGAAAGCTCGGATCGCTGAAGAGGTTAAGAAGACTATAAGAGAGAACCGAGAGAGGAATAGGAACGAGAATAAGAGAAAGGTTGGACCATCAGCATTGTTTGGTAATGTTCAGAAAAGACCAAGGACCGAGAACCCTGTAAGTGCACTTGTACCAGTGGATCGGAATCGTCCTTGTGCTCAGTGTGGAAGACCTCACACAGGAGAGTGTTGGGGAAATAGTAAAGAATGCTTTCGGTGTGGATCTAAGGCACATCTGGTTAAGAATTGTCCTCGAGCGACGAGAGGTCGTGGTTTAAGCCATGGAAGGAATGGTTCCAGTCAGAGTCAACCAAGGATGTGATAGCGGGTAAGCTCCTTTGCTTTGGTACATGCTTTGATTGCCTTGCTTGCTTGTGAATTAGCCTTTTCTGTGTTGCTAAAAGAGGTGTTTTGAATTTTGAGTGCGAACTTAGAAACTGTGTTGGGAAGGTATGATAGTCTTAGTAAGATCGAGTGCTTGTGAGATAGGCGTAAGGTGGTAAGATAGGTTGTACTGGACGTTCATTAGTAAAGTAATTTCGAGGACGAAATTATTTTAAGGAGGGTAGAATTGTAACACCCTGGTTTTAGGGGCTATGCAGGTTGTGTGTAATTCGAGTGTTAGTAGGTTTTTGAGAGTGCTTGGATGAGTTTTAGGGGTTTTAGAAATGTTTGGATGAAAGGGGAAGGCTTTGGAAAATTTTGGATTTTTTAGTGGGAAAGGGAAACGGGCCAAGGGAGGCCTTAAGTATATTTTTCGGTAATTTAAGGCACAAGAAGCAGTTGGGTGAAGTGGCTTGGAGGGTGCTGCTTGGGGCTTGGGAAGGTGATGCCTTATGGTCTCGTGTTCGATTCAAGAAGGCAAAGAAACCTGGTTTTGAATTTTGGGTTTGGCGTTTAAAGGAGGAAGCCTTAAAAGGAGTGGAATGAGTTTGTGACGAAAGAGCTCGTTGGTTAAGTGGCTAACGTCGCCACTTAGGCTATTGGAGGGAGAAAGGGCGCTAGTTCGAGGGCTTGCAGCAGCATTTTGGGCGTGTTTTCTTTTATATACGGTTATGGGCTGGAGTAGGAAGGGTTTAAAATTAAATGTTGGGGCTTTATGGCATAAAAATCAAAGTGGCCGAGTGGCTCAGGCGTTGGAGGAGAAGGGTGCGTGAGAAGGTTCCAAGTTTGAACCATGTGAGTGGCATTTGGAGTTTTAATTTTATTCTCTTTTGGCAGATTTGAAGGTATTGGTAGCACATGGAGTCTTCAATAGATAGGTCTGGTTGTGTTTCAAATTCGGTGGAAGATAAGGATGAGTTTTATTTTTATTTTGTATTTTAAGTTGAAGGAGTGATAAGGGTTTGTTATTTTATTATTTTAGATAAGTGTAGAATTATTTTAGTTAGTTTAAAATTAGTAAATAGGTGATAATGGTTGCTATTAGATTATTTTTATTATTTTTGAATTGGGTGGTATTGAGTGAATTTAGGAAGGAATTTTGGATTTGGTGGAAGTCATGGCCGAATGGGGGGGCTTGGAGTGTTTAATCGGCTTTGGAGTCTTCTAGGGGAGGGGTGCCGAATTTGCTATTTAATGGGCAGCTTCCTTCTTGAATTTCTTTTGACCCTTTAGCCGAATGTTTAACCTCTTCTAGACCTTCATTTTCTTTTTCTTCTCATACTCTATTCTCACCAAAATCGTCCCTCCTTCTCACTGTTTATGTGGCCGAAACTACAGGGTCACTTAGCCGAATATTCCATTTGTTTCTCTCCACTTCATTCAAGCCAAAATCACCCCTAAAAGCTTACCTTGGCCGAACACTCCAACTCCATTTAGGAGTCATTGCCGAAACATTTAGCCTCTCATTCTCTCTCGCTTTGTTTACAAGTCCTTGAAGCCGAATCTTATTCCTTATGGTAGCCGACTATTGGTTGGGCAAAGGTTGGAGCGTTGGGTTTTTCTTTAGTCGTTGTGAAAGGTAAGGTCGTATGATATTAATCTATCTCTTGTGATATTCTACCAAAGGACTTTTCCATGGATTTTGGTATTTGTCGATTCTAATATCGTAGCGAGGATTTTGGCAACTTCAGAGGATCAGTGGTGTTTTGGGATCCAAGTAGAAAGGGTAAGTGATCCATTGGAATTCGGCCTTAGGCCATTGTTTATGTTTATGTGTTGACCAAGTGGTGACTATGATCTTTTAGGCCAAGTCAACAAGAGAAAAGAAGCCTTGGGATCTCGGTTTATTTGATAAGGATGAATAGATTATGGATATTCATTTGAGATCCAGATTAATCGTGTGTTGATTAGATATCGTTATGGATGCGAGTGCCGATCAAGAGGGCAAAGGAAAGCTCCCATCCCAAAGTTTAAGAAAAGAGTGTCTCGGCGGTTCGGGATTGGCCAGGGGTGTGGGCCGGCGTCGAGCAGCAGATTAGGCAAATAGCAGTAGTCTCGCTAAACGATAGCGTCGAGATCGAGGTTTAGAACTTGAGTTATAAGTGTGTAGTTAGCCATTGTTTCCGGGATTTGCGTGATATTTGCCTGTTTAATATGTTTGCTAACAAGTGCAGTAAATGTGAAATTGATACCCTTGAAGGGGGTATGATGATGACCAGGTTAGTAGCAAATTGGTTAATATGTGATAATTGATTTTTAATATGTGAGTATGCCTATGTTTGTGAATATCATGCACATGCATCATCTCCGCATTATATTATGTTACATGTGCATGGGTGGGTTTTGAAAGAAGGTACGGGTGTACTTCGAGTACGTGGTTGATGTCAGCTTTGTGCTACATCGTGGATTGGCGCTGACTGAGGTCGCGTTGTGGATCTTTGCGATTTAGTTCGCGTGGTTACCTTGATTGATATCGGCTTTATGCCATATCGTGGCTTGATGGATTGATGTGTGCTCCATCGTGGTTTGATGTTAGCTATACGCTACATCGTGGATGGCATTGGTTGCCTTTTTGGAGGAAAAGGAGAGGGTGACTCGATAGTCCCCGGTGTGTGGTAGGTGGATAAGGGGTGTGTAGCGGTTGGACCTTAGGATTGGGTTGGGTTTCATGTTGCATTGTTCCGTTATGAGATGCTATGGAAATAGGCCAAGCCCAAAATGACATGTGGATTGGTATGTTATGTGAACATACGTGGAAATGGGCCAAGCCCAAGAATCGATGGATTAATGAGAAAAAGGCCGAGCCAAAGACTTGAATGTGGTTTGAATGTGGGCCAAGCCCAGATTGTGGTAATGTCTAAATGATTATATTTATATGTTGCATTTGATAATTGGGGTTGATTTGTGGCTAGCATGTGGGTGGATATCAGTGGTTTAATTACACACTGAGTCATTATGACTCACCCAATTATTTATCCAACATCGCAGTGACTTGTTGATCGGACCGGTCGGAGAGGATGCAAGGTGGCCCATGCGTAGGAGATTTATTTAATTATTTTAAGCAATTTTAATACTAAGTGTTTTGTTTAATATTGGTTGTAATAAGGGCCACTTTTGTTAAAGTACTCTTTTATGGATGATGAATTTATATCGTACTTAGAAATAATTTTTTTTACAAATGATTTATCCTTTAATAAAATATAATAAAGTTTTAATTCAAACCAAGCTTATTATTTAATAATTTTTAATGGAATTACTTCCCAAAAATAAACAAAATTTTCAAGTTTTTATTCTAAAGACAAAGATTTTCAATCGTCATTCCACAGTGACATAACCAGATCCGGTCAAGGCTCGTGGGCCGGGTTTGGGGATGTTACAAAACTCATCTTTCTCAGCATCATCATCATTAGTAGCCCGGAACTCTTCAGTTCCATACTTACGGATTTTGTCAACTGGAGGCTTACTTAACAGATTTATACCCATCACCAGAGCCACAACTGATGTCTGAGAGGGATTAATCGGGGGCGGGGGTCGTGAAATAGTCGGGTTATTCCTTACAAATTGAGTGAACCGTTCACTTATCATTTGGAAGAAAGCTTGTTTAGCTTCTCCCTCTTGACCGTTCGTAGCCGGTCTCGAATTAGAGGGCACTGTCCCTTGCGCGGGAGCAGGTGCATTACTTTCTATGTCGTCAGCTACGGCTCTTTCGGGATCCATTGCTATACAGAAATCACATTTTATACATTAGGATTCATCGCACTATCATAATTTAGATAAATGGCATGTATAGCTAGACTATGACACTCTATGTTAGTCCGAGAATCGACTAAACCGTAGCTTTGATATCAACCAAATGTAACACCCCTAACCCAAGACCGTCGCTGGAATAGGGTCAAAGGCGTTACCGGACAGATCGAAAACATTTATAACATTTCATGCATTTCATTCATCTATCATACATATAATGTACCTTAAGTGAGTCATCGAGACCCTAAGAATGCTTATAAACCGAATCGGGACTAAAATGAAACACGTACAAAATTTCATGGAAAATTAAAAACTTTTCTATAATACATGGGACGCGTGCCCGTGGGGGTAGGCCGTGCCCCACCCACGGCTACAAGACACACCCGTGTGTCTTACTCGTGGTCAAAACTGACTTATATACCACGGCCACGAGGCACGCCCGTGTACTCTGGCCGTGGTCAATCTCGCAAATACCACACGGCTACGAGCACGTCTGGTGTGCCTTGGCCGTGTCCCACTAGACCATATATAGACTTTACCCCACGGTCACTAGGCACACCCGTGTGCCATGGCTGTGTGACATTATAGGTCATTTGCAAGACCTAAATGCCACCCAAATGGGTCATACCTACAAGCAACATTTTCCATCACCTATCATGCATATATGGAAACCAAAAACATACCAAATTGACCATTCAATCTATGCATTGCATTCAATGCCAATCTCATTCATGCCAAATTAAAAACTAAAACTCATTTCATTACAAGCATAGATCATCCATTTGCTTAGCCAAAACTTAACCATTTCATATGCATCAAACCATACCAAAACATGCTTCACATACCCCATTCATTCAAGCATTTTATCCTTTCAAAACTTGCCAAAACAACATATACACATATCTAGCCTATACATGCCATAATTAGCTATATAAACTTTCAAAAGGGTACCAAAATAAGTTTAGTAGTGTGATGACAATCCTTGACAGTCCCGAGCCTTCAGTAGCTTTGACAACCTATAAAACAGAGAAAACACACACACAGAGTAAGCTTTTCAAAAGATTAGTAAGTCATAATACAATAAACTTAATATGTAGAGCATATAAGCATGTAGAAACATTGGTACAATTCATATTCCTAGCAAATTTCTCACATATATGCTTTGATCCATATTCTTGGCCATTTTTCTAGATTCATAACCATTCTTACATCTCATTCAAATTCTCATATTCAAACATACTTTTCTTCAAATCAAAGTCATATAGGTACATACCTTTTATACACACTTGGTGTACATACCAAACGTACCTGAAATGGGTATATAACTCACATAGTTATTCATTTCTTGGGCTTGCCCATCGAACTGTTCAGAACTAAATCGAATACTCAGAGTGCTTAGAATAGTCATATAACGCCAACTTCCCAGACGTGGTCTTATATGAAATCAGATATCGATGCCACTATCCTAGACAGGGTCTTACACGTAATCAGATATCGATGCCACCGTCCCGCATGTGGTCTTACATGTAATCGATATCGATGCCATTGTCCCGCCGACAGGTCTTACACGTAATCGATATCGATGCCATCGTCCCGCATGTGGTCTTACATGTAATCAGATATCGATGCCATTGTCCCAGATAGGGTCTTACACATAATCAGATATCGATGTCACTATCCCTGACAGGGTCTTACACGTAATCAGATATCGATGCCACTATCCCAGACAGGGTCTTACACGTAATCAAATATCGATGCCACTATCCCAGACAGGGTCTTACATGATAAAATAGAACTGATACCTTTGTATCCCTAAGTTCATACGGGACTTCTCAGACTTATCACTATATCGACCTTATCCCAAAATTCATATAGCATCTCATAAGCAGTCATTATCATTGATAGACATGTAAACAAACTCAATTCAATACAATTATATTTATTTGCAATATGACTTACCTTAAGTTCGGTTTTTACGGAAATGGATACGGCTACTTGGTTACTTTCGCTTTCCTGCGTTCTAAGCCCGTTTTCTTCTATTCTTGATCTATACATATTAAAATTTAACCTTTTATTTACCAAAACATTCAATTCAATCCAAATACACATATTTAGGGCAATTTACACTTTAGCCCTTACATTTTTATATTTAGATAATTTAGTCCTTATTACACAAAATCACAAAATATACCAAATTTCATTTCACTCATGCTTAGCCAAATATCACCCATGCTCATATAAGTCCTCACATTTCATTTATTTTACAAATTAGTCCTTCAAAATACTATTTTTATAATTTAGCCCTATTTAGCTAAATTCATCAAAAATTCAAGAACAATACTTGTTCATTAAACACATATCTTTCATTTAACACAAAAACTCATCACAAAGCTTACCATTTCATCAATGGCACAACTCACAAATAACATCAATTCATAAAATTAAGACATGAGTTTTGAAGTATATAAAGCAACGATTACGAAAACGTAGAAATTATAAAAAACCGAGACTAATACATACCTCAATTTTGCTTGAACATAACCAAAACTTAACCTTCTTCTTCTTTTCTTTTTTCTTTTTGATATTCGGCCAAAGATAAGCATCATGGCTTTCTTTTTCATGTTTTTGTTTTATATAATATAACTTATGTTATAATATTTATTATTTAATAAATCATTACCAAATAAAATAAGCCATTTATCACATTAATGTGCCCTCCACTACATTTCTAAAAGGCCAATTTACAATTTAAGGCCTCCCCCTTAAAAAGCCACATCAATTTAGCCATTAAGCAAATGATGGTTCACTTTTACGCTTTATGCGATTTAGTCCTTTACTCAAATTAAACACACAAACAGACGAATTAATTCACGGGACTTTAACACATGCTTAATCATATGCTGCAAACACATAAAGTGATATTAAAATATTTTACTAACTCAGATTTGTGGTCCCGAAACCACTATTCTGACCAGGGTCTAAACCGGACTGTTACAAGACACATGGCCTATCAACACACCCATAGGGTTGACCGTGTGTCACACACGGCCTAGACACACGCCCGTGTGTCTACTCATGTGGACAATTTATAAGGCTATTTTCAAAACCAATTGCCACCTTGAAACATAAACACACTTATACCTATTCTAGTAACAAATAACATGGCAATAAAACACTATGAATAACTACTAATAATCATTCATACACTTCATATTTGTATGAACTTCACTGCATAAAACTTATCATCATTAAAACATAAGAAATTTAACAAATATTGGCCAATTTCCAATTTTCATTTACCAAAATGAGTGTATAACATTAGTAGACAACACTTTGGCATTCAAATATGACATATCACAATATGACCAAGTTCCTATACATGCCATACCCAAAATAAATCAACTTTACTATACCAAAAGAATGATTGTTAGTGTGATCCGAGGTCCGACGTTCTATGATCCTCGAGCTAGCTTGGCGATAATACAAAGACAAAGGGAAAAGAGAGGGGTAAGCATATAGCTTAGTAAGTTTGCATGAATTAACATAGCAACATAAATGCTCATGGTAAAATCTATTCATCTCATGGAGCAATAGCAACATAAGCCTTGAGTGCTTAGGCATACTTACTCATACTTACTCTTACCCATCACATAACAAATTATGGTTTCATAACTTGTATTTTACTCATGGTACTTGTATCACTTAGTCAAATAATTTAGCACTTATGCTAACATGGACATAAACTCAAATCATCATCATCATCCTTAACATAAATGGAAACTCAATGTCATCCTTGTATAATTTGGCTTTATATCTTTTTACATACTTAGCTCTTTTTCCCGTGAGCTAATCGAAATATCGGAGGATACTCAATCTCATCATACATGTATCACGATGCCAATGCCATATCCTAGATATGTTCTTACATGGGATCACCTCTTGATGCCGATGCCATATCCCAAATATGGTCTTACACGGGATCTCTTAGCTCGATGTCTATGCCATGTCCCAGACATGGTCTTATACGAGATTGTACATAGATTTCGATGCCATGCCCCGGACATGGTCTTACACGAGATCTTCCTTTGGTGCCGAAGCCATGTCTCAGACATAGTCTTACACGGGACCTTCCTTATTCGAAGCTGATGCCATGTTCTAGACATGGTCTTATACGAGATATATATTCGGTGCCTATGCCATGTCCCAGACATGGTCTTATACGGGACTTTCCTTATCTCATGTCATGACATAGGTATCTCGTTATTCTGAATCTTCAACCGGGACTTCAACTTAGCATATTCTTATCATTTTCTCATCAAAGCATCATTAATCAAATTTATGGAAACAAAATGTATTTTCTCGTAATAATAAGTAATTTAAACATAATAACATATATAGTCTTAATTTCACGCAAACTTACCTCGGTATTCAAAATGCGGATAGGTATTCGATTTAGTCCACAACTTTATTATTACCTCGATTTTGATCTAGGCTTCATGTTTCTTGATCTATAATAACAATTTCACTTGTTTAATATTCACAATGACTAAATTGACTCATGAATCACACTTTGGAAAAATTATAATTTTGCCCCTAAACTTTCACATAATTACACTTTTGCCTCTAGGCTCGTAAAATGATTCTCATTCAACTTTCTTGTATTTCAAGCCTAGCCGAATCATTTTCTTAACTATAGTAGCCTCTAATTTCCACTATTTCACTCATGTATGACCATTTTTTTTATAACTTTTACAATTTGGTCTTTTTATGCATTTTTCATAAAAATCACTTAGAAAAAGATGTTTATTCTATATCAAACTTTCATATTCTTCCATAAAACATCAAAATACATGCATGTCATACATGGGTAAATTTTTGAATGTGAACCCTAGCTCAAAATATAGCTAGAAATAGCTAAATCGAACTACGAGGATCTCAAAAATATGAAAAACATTAAAAAAGGGGGCTAGGATGCACTTATTATCAAGCTTGGAAGTTGAAGAAACCCTAGCTATGGCTCCTTAGTGATTTTCGGCCATGGGAGAAGAAGATGAACAAAATTTTGACTTCTTTTTCCCTTTTTAATTCATTAATTAACCAAATGACAAAAATGCCCTTAAGGCCCTTTCTTGAGATTTTTCCTTCTCTTGTCCATTTTTGTCCATCTTAACATATAATGGTCTAATTGCTAAATAAGGACTTCTAATAATTTTTATGATGCTATTTCATACTTAAATCTTCTAGAATCTCATATTTTCTAATCTTTGCAATTTAGTCCTAATGGACAATTTAATCACTAATTAATAAATTTCTTTATGAGATTTTCACACAATCATGCAAACACATCATAAGTCTCGTAAAAATCATAAAACACATATTTCTACTTTAGATTTGTGGTCTTGCACCACTATTTTGATTAGGCCCCAAATCGGGCTGTTACATGTATAATTTTTTAATTTAATTTTAAAATACCAAAAGTCGACAAACGAAACACAAACCCAAAACGAAACCGAAATAAAAAACTTAATCCAAAAAAATCAAAAGTCTGAAAAAAATAATTAATTAAAAATAATTAAACCAACTTATGTGTAAAACCAATTCGAGCTCCCGCACGCCGTCCGGTCCTAAGTCAAAAGTTAAATTGAAACGTATTAAACAAACAAATGAGCTAGAAACCCAATGTGTGACTCAGCCCACAAGCAAATTTCTTATTTAACAAGCACATATATGAATGTCATCACAAAATTTTATTTATAATGTACAAATATCATGTCAATAAGTTATATTACTAAAAACGTATATCAGATCGTAAGGTCATATTTCTGGACATATTTCAGATCAGAATATCATATTTTCATAAACATATATTAGACTAGAACAAATGCAAACACAGATCCTACACCTATCTGTTACACACCAATTCTGTCGAACCTATCACACCAATTAGGACTATAAAAGTCTATCTATCCGATCATACCGAGTCGTGGTGGTATGCCACTCATATAAGTGCAGCTAAGTTGCCAAACAAAAATATTGCGGTAATTTGTCATAATCAAATATATATGGTCAAGCCACTACAATTGCAGTCAAGCTGCCATATTTGATATTGTGGATACACCGCTAGAAGATGCAGTAATACTGCTAGAATCACACTTCCTCCATCACATATCATATTCCACCCCAATGCTCATGCAAAACTAATAGACATAATATGCACATATGCCATACATGTTTTTCACCTAAGAACATACTAACAAAATTATCAGGTTACAGATCATATACAAATTTCACATTTTAAAGATACTTGCAATTGTAACACATACCTTATCCCTATCATGTACAATAAAAAAAATATCAGATTTCATATTTTAGAATCATATTTAAGCCAAATGGACCCCACAAAAGGTTAAATTACGAATTACAGAGTCTAACAGGCCTAAGTGAAAAAATTTACAAAATGGGCCCACAAGCCCGTGTGGTCCACACGGCCTGGGACACGGACTAACACACGCCTGTGTAGCCTACACGTCCCAAATAGCCCAGGCCTTGTGGTCCACACGATCGCTGCACACTGTGTGTGGCTCACACTGATCCGCCACACTAGTGTGACCTGTAATGCTTCAAAAAGTCTTTTGTTTTTCAATTTTTCCCGAGTTTCTAACATAGTTTCGGGTTAGAATCACACATCTAATGCTATTTCTGATTGACCACACAATAGAGCATTCCTGAAACCTACAACCAATCATTAAATTGCAACGATTAACTATCAACTAATAACACTGAAACTTTGCATTAGACAATAAAAAATTATACATAATCCCCAAATCCGATGTTAACCTACATGTCGAAATGATTTTTTGAAAATCAACTTTTATTTTGAAAATGAAAATAGGAGATGCCACCAATCCTTTTTATATGAGGTGTAATCGGATCAACTCGAAACTTGATCTTTTTAATAAAAGGTTTAGTTTATTAAAACAATGTTTTTTGGTTTACAAAAATCCAGAAATGGGTTCGAGAGTCGATTACGTACGAGGAAGGATTAGCACCCTCATAACGCCCAAAATTGGCACCTAATTGATTAATTAATGTTTTAATGTCGATAGTTGAAAACTCAAAAAGAATTTAAAATACGATCCCTCTTGGTATTATGTTATTTTACTAAAAAAATTCTTAAATAAATTTAAACGAATATTAAAGACCCTTTCGTCTCGAGATAACAAAATGTCACATCTCGTAAGTTAGGACACGGCACCTTGAATCCTCAAGAATACGCTTATCTTTTATTTTTTATTTAAATCTCATGTATTTGAATTTTAAAAGGATAGTCGGCCATTTAGGTTCAACGAGAAAAATTGAAATATTGTAAGTTAGGGTACGACTTCTCGAATCTCTAAATACGAAACATTGCCTATTTTTAAAAATTTCTTTTTATGCATTGAGCAAAAATTAATGTAACACTTAAAACGGTATATATTTAATTTATTCGGGTATGGTATAAAAACGACTAAAAGTAAAAGGATCTTGCTTAGCGAATAATAATAATGCGACATAAATTAGTAGTAATAATGGTATGATATGCTTAATAAAGTATAAAAATATAATGATAATAATGAATCATGATGCTAATATGCTTAAATAAAAAAATAAAAATGATAATAACAACAATAATAATAATGATAAAAAACAAAACAAAAAATAAAAATAAAAATAAAATTTAAAATTTTAAATATATTGAAAGTAGTAAATAAAATAAATAAATAATAAAAGGCACAATAAAAGAAAATATATAAAAAATTGTAAAAATAAAATAAAGAAAATATTAAGTAAATAAATAAATAAGTAAATATCAATAAAACATTTGATTAAAATTGAAACTAAATAAATAAATAAATAAATCAAACAAAATATAAATGAAACAGTTTAAAATAATAAAAATTTTGAAGTTAAATATACTAAGGATTGTGTAACATCCACGATAATTAGGGTTATGCATCTTACTTAATTGAATGATGTTGCATGCTTAATTATTATTAAGTGTATTTTTGGAAGTTATTTGAGCTTCATTAATTAAGAGCATGCTTAGTAAAACTTTAATTCCTATTAATTAGAGAGCTAAGCAAGTTAGGCCTTAAGAATTAATGATAAGAGGATTTAGCATGAATTGAGTAATTGGCAAGGTGGTTAAGATGCATGGATGTGTGCTTGAGGAGTGAGGTTTGAATCTCTAGCTAGCATTAGGGAGGATTTTATTTTTGTTTTCTTCCTATAAGTGTCGGCCAAGAATGTTCTAGAGTGGATGAGCATTCATTCATTTTGGCTATTTGACCATGTGAAAAGGAAGCTAGGAACTTATGGTATGGAATCATAAGTTTATGATAAGATGAGGGGGACAAAATGCATGATATGGGGCAAGGTTTTGGGAGTTTGTTCATGGTCATTTGACCATGAACCTAGACGGCATGAAGGGCTAAAGGGAGTGGTTTATTGTTGATAGCAAATCAAGAGTTGATGGGGAAGAAACAAGGAGGAAAAGAGGATAATGTTGGCATTGATTGGCGAATTTTTGCTTTGCCATTGTGGGGAAAGTTGGCCAAAAGTCTTGCATTTTTTTGTTTGTCCATCTTTTCTCATTTCTCCAATAGTTTCTTTCCTAGCCGAATTTGTCATTGAGTTTAGGTAAAAATTTCTTTTTGTTTTGGCTTTCTTCTTTTGACCAATTTTCTCCAAAACTCCCCTTTGGCCGAATGTACCTTAGGCACTTTGGTACAATTTTGCTTTTGATTTAGCCTCAATTGTGTTTGAACCAAATACTATTTTCTTTCTCCCATTCTTCTTTTGAAACCGAAACTACAAAGTTCAAAGAACCAATTTCCTCATTTCTCCTTCATTGGCCGAATGTGCAAAGGTTCTTAAACACATTTCTTTTTATTTGAGAAATCACCATCATCATCTTCTTCTCCTTTTTCTCTTTTTTCTTCCTTCTCTTTTTCCTTCTCTTTTCATTCTCTTTCTTCTTTCTTTCAAAACCAAAACCATCATATTGAAACCACCATTTCTCTTCTCTTTTTGTTAAGGCCGAATCATCATATTCTTTTCTTCTTATTCAAAGCCGAACCTTGAAGAACTCAAAGCCGAATCATTTGAAAAGATTTTTCAAAGATCTTTGTTGAAGACAACTTCTAAGTAGTGACCATTCGAAATCATCAAGAGGCGATTTAAGATCAACAAGATAGGTAAGAAAAGAGCCGTACGGAGTGTTTGGAAGAGAGGAGGTATTCCTTTACCATCGAACTACAAACGAAGAGCCGTATCGGGAGTAAGAGACTTTCCACCGGGTTGTGGACCCTCTGCTAACGAGGATCGATTATTTGAAGTAGTGCGTACAACCGAACCACTTTACGTTGGTGGAATATCAGCGGGTTTTGATCCATCTAGTGGAGAAAAACCACAAATAACTGTCGTTCGAGAATCCGAGGGTAAGGATTTAGATCCATCGTCAATAAGTATAGTTTTGTTAACAATAGTTTATACTAACCAAGTGTGTTAATCAAATAGGTGTTGACGAGCGAGAGAGCATTGTTCTCACTGTCACTAGGTGTGTAACCTTACATTAAAATTTCCATAGATCTATATTTTAAAAAGTGATTATATGACAATATGTTTGTTTGTGGATACCAATCATTGGTATACAAAATTTAGGTATGTTTACCCCAATATTCTATTTATTTTGCTATATGCATAAATATGAAATGAGTATGATTATATTATGTTTTGTGGGGTAAATAGCATGAAAATCGATTTGATATGTATGTGCATGGGCATATGGGTATTGTTGATAAAGGAGGAAGTATTCGGTGGTTTTACCACATTTACAGTGACTTCGGTCACATATTTGACTCCGGTGACTTGGTCACATATTTGACTCCGTTGACTTTGGCCACGATATTTGAACCGGTGACTTGGTCACATATGTGAATCTGGTGACTTGATCACGTATTTGAAATTTGGACTTGATCGGTGACTTGGTCACATCTGTTTTGGTGGCTTTGCCACAATATTATAAGGCGATGTGCATGTTGACCGCAAAGAATCGCCTTCGATGGTGTGTAGTGGATGGAGGGTCGATTTAGTAATCCCACGGTGTGTTGGTTGGTACGGGTGGTGTGTAGCGGATGGATATTTAGGTGGTAGGGCTTGCATTTCATTTCATGTACATAACCATGTAATATTGATGATTATTATTTGATACGCTATGAAATGGGCCTTTGGGCTAAACATGAGCTAAATGGGCCTTTGGGCTAAACATGAGCTAAATGGGCCTTTGGGCTAAATATGAGCTAAGTGGGCCTTTGGGCTAAATATGAGTTAAATGGGCCTATGGCCATATGTGAAATTTTTTGGACTTAAAGCATATGATAAAATGGACTTTTTAGTGTATGTGTTATACATTGGGTTTATGACTCACCCCTTTTGTGGGATAAACTTTTCAGATAATTCATAGTGCGATGGATCGAGTCAAGAATGATTTCAAGTGGCGGTTGCTCGTATCAAGTATTGTGGAGATTTCCCAACTTAAACTTATTAATTTAAATTTTATTACTTAGACTTTATTTTGGGTTTGCTATTTTGTAATAAGGCCACTATAAACTACTTTTAGATTTTGTGTTTGGATTTAAATTTTGCCATGAACAATTATCAATTAAATAACTAAATGGTTTTCGATAAGTAATTTAAAAGGTTTTTGTCAATAAAATATATAAATATGTTTTAAGAAAATAAAATCTATTTTTCAACTAAGCCCAACTTGATCTTTAAGTTAATCCGCTTTTACTTAAAATCATCAAGTTTTCTTGAACAAACGATATTCGCTAAAATTTTACTCGAGGAACATACCAAATCTAGTTAGACTTGTTAGGCCGGGTTTGGAGTGTTTCAGCTTGGTATCGAGCCCGCTTTTAAACTCTTGGCCTTGGGTTTTGAAGCCCACAACATTTTCAAAAGTTGGGGCCCAAATGACTTTTTGAAAGTTTTCTTAAGTTAAATGATTTTTATAAGAGCATGGCACTCGAGTTCTTGACCCAGATCCATCAGGTATGTGCTTTATCGATATGTGATATGTATGATAGTTTAAGCTTAAACTATACTTTAGAGACATAGACCCTAGGTGTTTGTGTGCTACTACGGAAAAACTACTGAATATCTGTTTCATAAAACTTTCCTTTAATAAGAAGTGAAAAGACTCTAATACATAAGATTTTTCGTAAAAACAGATAAGATACGTAGTAGACATGAGTTCTAGGGGAAGTGGTCGTCGTGGACATGGAAGAGGAAGGATGACTGTTTCGAAACCAGTTAGATCTGGTCAAGGTTTCGAGAATGAAGCTCCGCCACCAGCTGTTGGGGTGGACTTTCAAGAACAAAATAAAGGAGGTGACGCAGTATCACAAGCTGTGCTGCGAGTTTTAGAACGAGTAGCAAAAGCTAGTTCCGAAAATGGGTCTCGAAAGTCTGTAGCTTAGAGACTTAGATCAAATGGAGCTGAGGTTTTCAGAGGAGTATCTGGAGTAGCTCCTAATATAGCTGAATATTGGTTGGAGGCAGTCAAGAGAATCATGGATGATATAGACCAGACCGATGAAGAGAAATTGAAAGGTGCTATTTCACTTCTCCGTGATGAAGCCTACCAGTGGTGGCTCACTATCAAGGAGAGTACCCCTGTGAATCGTCTGGATTAGGGGTATTTTAAGATTAAATTCGAAGGAAAATATGTTGGAGCTAGCTACATTGACTCCCAGAGGAAGACATTTCAATTTGGTCCAAGGAAACAAGTTGATAGTGAATATGAAGCGAATTTTTGTGACTTAGCCGTTATGCGGAGGATAGTGACTACGGAATATGAACGTGTATCGATTTGAAGATGGACTTAGAGGCTAATTGCAGTGATGATTGCTCCACACCGTGAAAGAGATTTTGCAATCTTAGTGGAAAGGGCAAGAATTGTCGAAGAGGCTAAACGGACTGAGAGACAGAACCGGGACAGAGGCCAGAGCAAGAATAAGAGAAGCTTTGGGTCCTCAGGGTCGTCTGGAAATTTTTAGAAGAAATCAAGAAGTGATGGTCCGCGAAATCAACAGACTACTATGGGTGGACAAAATCGTACTTGTTCTCAATGTGGGAAAATACACTCGAGAGAATGTTGGAAAAAGACCGGCGGATGTTTCAAGTGCGGTTCAAAGGATCATATGATCAAAGATTGTCCGATGAACTCGGAGAAGAACCGTCCAGCAAGTCAGGGTGCTAATCAGGCTGACAGAAGTGGACAGCAGCAGATAAGAGGTCGTGGCCCAAATGGAAGGGGCAATGGTTCTAGAGAGGTCGCGAACTTGAGCAGAGGCGATGGTAGCTCGAGGCGAGACAACCAGTTTGGTGTATGCGGTTAAATCAGCAGAAGACAAGCGATGGCCTTTTGATGTTATCACGAACGCGTTCTAATTTTGGGTTGCCCTTTATTGCTTTGATAGATATAGGGTCAACTCATTCCTATATCGCTAGTGAAGTATCGGGACTTTGCATGTGACTTCTAAATCGTACCTAGGAAGATGATCGTATTTAGTCCTTTAGGATGATAAAGAGAAATAGATAAACTTTTTAAGGAAGTGCCTTTAAAAGTTCAAGGGATCTGATTTTGGTGATCTAATGGAGTTGCCATTGGAGAATTTGACCTAATCTTAGGCATGGAGTGGCTTGTGAAGTACCGTGCAAATGTGGATTGTACTGCTAAGAGAATGTCTTTAAGAACTTTTGATGACAAGGAAGTTGTAGTGATGAGCGAAAGACGGAACTACTTATCTAATGTAGTATCCACTCTTAAGGCAGAAAAGATGGTTAGAAAGGGATGTGAAGCCTTCCTGATGTTAGTGAATGCTTTGGAGGCTAAGGAGACAACTACTAATGAAGTCAGGATAGTGAAGGAAATTGTAGATGTTTTTCGGAAGAACTTTTAGGTGTGCCTCCGGATCGTGAGGTAGAATTTGGGATTGACTTATTGCCTGGAACGGCGCCAGTTTCTATTGCTCCATATAGAATGGCACCAAAGGAGTTGGTTGAGCTTAAGGCTCAGATTTAGGAGTTGCTTGATCGTGGATTCATTCGACCTAGTATGTCTCCATGGGGAGCACCGGTCCTATTTGTGAAGAAGAAGGACGGATCGATGAGGATGTGTTCTGATGCAAGACGGAAAGGTAGTTGCATATGCGTCTCGGCAGTTGAGGCCGCATGAGGTTAATTACCCGACGCATGACTTGGAGTTGGCAGCTGTAGTCTTTGCTCTTAAAGTTTGGAGACATTATTTATACGGGGAGAAGTCAGTGATATACACGGACCACAAAAGTCTGAAATATCTACTGACTCAGAAAGAACTGAATCTGAGGCAGCGAAGGTGGATAGAGTTGTTGAAAGACTACCACTGTTCTATCGAGTACCACCCGAGCAAGGCGAACGTGGTGGCAGATGCTCTAAGTCGAAAAGTGGTGTCAGATTTAAGGGCGATGTTTGCACATCTTAGTCTTTTCGATGACAGAAGCTTGTTGGTAGAACTTCAAGTTAGGCCGACATGGTTAAGTCAAGTGAAAGAGAGGCAGTTAGTAGATGAAGATCTGAGTGAAAAGCTTCGACAAGTGCAGAGTGGGAAAGTGGAAGATTTTGGTATTAACAGTGACGGAGTATTGTGTTTTAAAGGTAAAGTCTGTATGCCAAGGGATCAGGAGTTGAGGCAAAAGATACTTCAGGAATCGCGTGGTAGCCCCTATGCTATGCATCCTGGAGGAAGTAAGTTATACCGAGATTTGAGAGATCAATTCTGGTGGCCTGGACTTAAGCGAGAAGTTACGTAGTTTGTAGGAAAGTGCTTGACGTGTCAGCAAGTCAAGGCTGAACATCAAGTACCATCGGGATTGCTTCAGTCGATAAAGATTCCACAGTGGAAGTGGAAGAGAATCACCATGGACTTTGTTAGTGGGCTTCCTCTTACGCCTACTAAGAAAGACTTGTATGGGTGATAGTGGACTGATTGACGAAATCTACACATTTTATCCCAGTTCGGGTTGATTACTCTTTGCGTAAATTGGCGAAGTTATATGTGGTGAGATTATGGGATTGCATGGAGTGTCGTTGTCGATAATTTGACGTAGATTCGAGATTTACGTCGCGATTTTGGAAAGCATTGCATCGGGCTTTGGGCACCAGATTGGACTTCAAGACGGCATTTCATCCTCGGTCACCGATCGCCACCGAAAGAGTAATCCAAATCTTAGAAGATATGTTAAGGGATGTGTGATAGATTTCAAGGAAGTTGGGAGGAATTCTTCTGTTGGCGAATTTATGACAACAACAGTTTCAATCCAAAGATACTGGATGGCACCGTATGAAGCACTATATGGACTAAGTGTCGCACTCCTACATGTTGGATGTAATTAGGGAACGCCGATTTTGGGTCCGAGAGATAGTGGTGAATCTGAAGAAAAGGTTAAGGTAATCCGGGCTCGGTTAAAAGAAGCATCTGATAGACAAAAATCGTACGCAGATCTTAAGCGGAAAGAAATTGAGTTTGGTATGGGGGACCAAGTTTTCCTAAAGGTTTCACCTTGGAAAAAGGTGATGAGATTTGGACGCAAAGGGAAACTAAGTTCCAGGTTCATTGGACCTTACCGGATTATGAAGCGGGTCGGATCTGTGGCATATCAATTAGATTTGCCTTCGAAATTGAAGCAAATGCATGATGTGTTCCATGTTTCAATGTTACACCGTTACCGGTCAGATCCATCTCATGTGGTGCCAGTTGAGGAGGTGGAATTAAGATCGACTTGTCATATGAAGAGAGCCAATTCAAATTACGGGCGAGATGTAAAGGTTTTATGGAGAAAGTCGGTTCCTCTCGTCAAGGTATTATGACGTAATCATGGATTAGAAGAAGCTTCGTAGGAACTGGAGGAAGCGATGCGACAACAATACCCTCACTTATTCCAGCAAGGTAATTTTGAGGACGAAATTATTTTAAGGGGTAGAAGCGTAACATCCCGATAATTGGGGTTATGTATCTTACTTAATTGAATGATGTTGCATGCTTAATTATTATTAAGTGTATTTTTGGAAGTTATTTGAGCTTCATTAATTAAGAGCATGCTTAGTAAAACTTTAATTCTTATTAATTAGAGAAAGCTAAGCAAGTTAGGCCTTAAGAATTAATGATAAGAGGATTTAGCATGAATTGAGTAATTGGCAAGGTGGTTAAGATGCATGGATGTGTGCTTGAGGAGTGAGGTTCGAATCTCCTAGCTAGCATTAGGGAGGATTTTATTTTTGTTTTCTTCCCTATAAGTGTCGGCCAAGAATGTTCTAGAGTGGATGAGCATTCATTCATTTTTGGCTATTTGACCATGTGAAAAAGGAAGCTAGGAACTTATGGTATGGAATCATAAGTTGATGATAAGATGAGGGGGACAAAAGGCATGATATGGGGCAAGGTTTTGGGAGTTTGTTCATGGTCATTTGACCATGAACCTAGACAACATGAAGGGCTAAAGGAATGGTTTATTATTGATAGCAAATCAAGAGTTGATGGGGAAGAAACAAGGAGGAAAAAGAGGATAATGTTGGCATTGATTGGCGAATTTTTGCTTTGCCATTAGGGGAAAGTTGGCCAAAAGTCTTGCATTTTTTGTTTTTCCATCTTTTCTCATTTCTCCAATAGTTTCTCTCTAGCCGAATTTGTCATTGAGTTTAGGTAAAAATTTCTTTTTGTTTTGGCTTTCTTCTTTTGACCAATTTTCTCCAAAACTCCCACTTTGGCCGAATGTACCTTAGGCACTTTGGTACAATTTTTCTTTTGATTTAGCCTCAATTGTGTTTGAACCAAATACTATTTTCTTTCTCCCATTCTTCTTTTGAAACCGAAACTACAAAGTTCAAAGAACCAATTTCCTCATTTCTCCTTCATTGGCCAAATGTGCAAAGGTTCCTAAACACATTTCTTTTCATTTGAGAAATCACCATCATCATCTTCTTCTCTTTTTCTTTTCTCTTTTTCTTCCTTCTCTTTTCCTTCTCTTTTCATTCTCTTTTTCTTTCTTTCAAACTGAAACCATCATATTGAAACCACCATTTCTCTTCTCTTTTTGTTAAGGCCGAATCATCATATTCTTTTCTTCTTATTCAAAGTCGAACCTTGAAGAACTCAAAGCCGAATCATTTGAAAAGATTTTTCAAAAATCTTTGTTGAAGACAACTTCTAAGTAGTGACCATTCGAAATCATCAAGGGGTGATTTAAGATCAACAAGATAGGTAAGAAAAGAGCCATATGGAGTGTTTGGAAGAGAGGAGGTATTCCTTTACCATCGAACTACAAACGAAGAGCCGTATCGGGAGTAAGAGACTTTCCACCGGGTTGTGGACCCTCTGCTAACGAGGATAAATTATTTGAAGTAGTGCGTACAACTGAACCACTTTACGTTGGTGGAATATCAGCGGGTTTTGATCCATCTAGTGGAGGAAAACCACAAATAACTGTCGTTCGAGAATCCGAGGGTAAAGATTTAGATCCATCGTCAATAAATATAGTTTTGTTAACAATAGTTTATACTAACCAAGTGTGTTAATCAAATAGGTGTTGACGAGCGAGAGAGCATTGTTCTCACTGTCACTAGGTGTGTAACCTTACATTAAAATTTCCATAGATCTATATTTTTAAAAAGTGATTATATGACAATATGTTTGTTTGTGGATACCAATCATTGGTATACAAAATTCAGGTATGTTTACCCCAATATTCTGTTTATTTTGCTATATGCATAAATATGAAATGAGTATGATTATATTATGTTTTGTGGGGTAAATATCATGAAAATCTGATTTGATATGTATGTGCATGGGCATATGGGTATTGTTGATAAAGGAGGAAGTATTCTGGTGGTTTTACCACATTTCTGGTGACTTCGGTCACATATTTGACTCCGGTGACTTCGGTCACATATTTGACTCCGGTGACTTCGGTCACGTATATTTGAACTCCGGTGACTTCGATCACATATGTGAATCTGGTGACTTCGGTCACGTATTTGAAATTTGGACTTCGGTCAGGTGACTTCGGTCACATCTGTTTTGGTGGCTTTGCCACAATATTATAAGGGCGATGTGCATGTTGACTGCAGCAACTGCCTTCGATGGTGTGTAGCGGATGGAGGGTCGATTTAGTAATCCCCACGGTGTGTTGGTTGGTACGGGTGGTGTGTAGCGGATGGATATTTAGGTGGGCCGGGCTTGCATTTCATTTCATGTACATAACCATGTAATATTGATGATTATTATTTGATCTGCTATGAAATGGGCCTTTGGGCTAAACATGAGCTAAATGGGCCTTTGGGCTAAATATGAGCTAAGTGGGCCTTTGGGCTAAATATGAGTTAAATGGGCCTATGGCCATATGTGAAATTTTTGGACTTAAAGCATATGATAAAATGGACTTTTTAGTGTATGTGTTATACATTGAGTTTATGACTCACCCCTTTTGTGGGATAAACTTTTCAGATAATTCATAGTGCGATGGATCGGGTCAGCAAGGATTTCGAAGTGGCCAGTGCTCGTATCAAGTATTGTGGAGATTTCCCAACTTAAACTTATTAATTTAAATTTTATTACTTAGACTTTATTTTGGGTTTGCTATTTTTGTAATAAGGCCACTATAAACTACTTTTAGATTTTGTGTTTGGATTTAAATTCTGCCATGAACAATTATCAATTAAATAACTAAATGGTTTTCGATAAGTAATTTAAAAAGGTTTTTGTCAGTAATATATATAAATATGTTTTAAGAAAATGCAAATCTATTTTTCAACTAAGCCCAACTCGATCTTTAAGTTAATCTGTTTTACTTAAAATCATCAAGTTTTCTTGAACAAAACGATATTCCGCTAAAGTTTTACTCGAGGAACATACCAAATCTGGTTAGGCTTTTTGGGCTGGGTTTGGGGTGTTTTAGATTGAATTGAAATTAAAAGGGAGTTTTGGGCTTAAATTATAATAAAATGAATGCAAAAGGACTAAATTGAAGTTTAAACGAAATTCTAGGGACAAATCGAGATAAAGCAAAAATAAAGGACTAATTGTAATGCGTGAAAAGGAGGAGGGACTAACTAGAAAATTATCCCCTTACCCCCCAAAGCACAGTTCTAGGGGACTAAACTAAAAAAAATAAAATTAAGTGATAAAATTTTAAAAAATAGAACAATGCTAAATTGAAGCAGGCCGCAAAAGCGGAAGGACTAAAAGGGTAAATAGACCCTTAGTCCAAAAACACGAGGATCCTTTGGGCGGATCGGGTCGGGCGCGGGTTAAAGGCCAAAACGACACTATTTTGGGCTATTGGAATGAACCCTTAAACGAAATCGTTTTACAGGGCCTATAAAAGATAATTTTTTTTTAAAAAAAATCATTTTCTTCCAACCACTTCCAAAAAAAAAAAACAAAAATAAAAACTCTCTCAAACTCTCTTATCCTCTCCCTTTCTCCGGCCATTGGGTCCGGCCATCGGCCATCGTGGTGGCCACCGGTCGCCGGTAGTAGCGGCGTCGTCCACGGTGGCCGGAGAAAAGAAAAGCCAATTTTTTTTTGCTTTTTAAATGCCATCTTTCATTGGAGATGATGGCCTCCTTCCCCCCCATGACGGCACAAACACGAGAAAAAAAGGGTAAGATTTCGGCCTCTTTTTATTTTATTAGAAAACAAGTAAATAAAAAATAAAAAAGATATCAAATAAAAAACCACCTTCGTTAAACTTTTTTGATTTGCTTTTTCTCTTTTCTTGTGTTTGAATCACTGTTTTTTTTACTGCTCTTGTTTGTGTAAAAAAATTAAATGGTTCTTGTGGCTTTATAGCATATTTCCTTACAATATTTTTATATTTTGCTATTGTTTAGCCTACTATTCTTTGTTGTTTCTACTTCTGCTTCTGCTTCTGTGGTCCTTTTTCTTCCTTTTTTCTTTTAGGTGGCGGAGTCAATAGAGAGAAAGGCTGACCCTTGCCATTTCGGTGCAAGGAAGGTGGTCCTCGGGCAATGGGCATGCTGACACGGCACGTGGAGCGGCGACATGATGTAAAAAGGAGGCTAGGGTTTTTTTTCTTTTGAAGGTGTTTAGGTTTTCGGGCCATTTGGGCCAGGGTTTTTATTATTGGGCTCTTTTGGGTTATTGGAAATTTGGGCTATTATATATTGTAATGGACCTTTTTTATATTTTGGACTGTATTATTTTTGTTTAAATTTTTGTGATTTGGGCCCGGGCAAAATTGGGCCATTACAGCTACCCCTCTTTGCTCATTGACGTGTAACGGGAATGGAGCAAAGACCTTAAAAAGGACCAATTTTTGTCCGGTCTTGCTAAATCTCGACTTTTTTTTTGTGTTCCTTTTTCGAAGTAGCCTCATTCCAACCCACTGCAAATTCAGGGATATAGGAATTGTCACTTCAATTTACTCCACTGCAACTTTAGGGAGATAAGATTATTCTTCAACCTGTTCCACTAAAAATTCTAGGGAGATAAGATTTATAAGTTGTAGCATTAATTCATTCCACTACAACTTCAGGGAAATAAGAGTTGCATCTTCAATCTGCTCCACTGCAACTTTAGGGAAATAAGATTCACATCTTCAATCTGCTCCACTGCCACTTCAGGGAGATGAGACTTGTGGCTTCAATACACTCCATTGCAACTTCAGGGAGATAAGATTTTCCATGATAACTTCAACCTGCTCCACTGCAACTTCAGAGAGATAAGGTTTATAACTTTAATCTACTCTACTACAACTTCAAAGAGATAAGATTTGCTATCTTCAATCTGCTCCACTACAACTTCAAGGAGATGAGATTAGTGACTTCAACCTACTCCACTGCAACTTTAGGGAGATAAGATTCGCCATAATTATTTTAATCCATCCCACTGAATTTCAGGGGTATGGGATTTATGGTTTCTCTGATCTTGTTACACCATCCTTTGGAGAACATGACTTGTAGAATCCATTTCATAGGCCTATTTATGCTTAGTGATTAGGATGTCATGATCAGGATGAATCAAATGCTCCTAATTAGATGTGTATGAATTGATATGTGCATGAATACAGAATGTCATTTTTTGAGAATGATCCCTTTTTAATGCTTAGATTGACATTGCTCATTGCTTATCAAGGTTCTATCACTGACGTATTATCTTGTCTTCTTGTTCAGCTAATATCTTTAACAGGAAACCCGAAGAAATAATCGTAATTTGGGCTATTCTTTCCCAAATATTTCCAACTCTTAAATTTGGTTAGTTCTGACTAGTAGTCCCGTTTTAGGTCCTTGTACTATTTAGAAGCTTTCAGAGCAATATGCAAAACTCTTTTTCTTGAACATTGTTAGTCTATTAATCGTTATTTCAATGTACAAATGCTTGAAAAAGATTGTAACAATGGACAAGATTGGAATTTATTGGGAGAAAAGCTTGAAATGAATGGATTAATCAAAATAGAAAACATTGCTAAAATACAAAATGAATAAGATAAAAATAGGTGCCCGAGATACCATAGCATGAGCTTCTTCACACTAACTTCTCGAGGACCCTTTTGAACTTGATATGTGTTTCGGAGATCCAAAATACTTTGTCGATGCCCCAATACGTAGCATCTCTCTTTCATGTTTATTTAGGGATAACAAGACTACCACATGCCCCATCTTTGATCAAGATTTGAATTTCTCTTTTCCTGGGTTTTCAATTCAAAACCCCTTTGGTCTCAAAGTGCCCTTTGCGACTTTTCACCTTGGCCTCTCCCTTTTTTTTAGGTGAAGTATCTTTTGACTGAATCTGAATTAATAGGATTAGGAAAGTTTTTTCCATCCATCTCGGTTAAAAATAGCTCTCCTCCGAAAAAGGCCTTCTCAACCACATAAGGTCCTTCCTAATTTGGCATCCACTTTCCTTTGAAGTCCTTTTGTATAGGAAGGATCTTTTTCAATACTAGGTCCCCCTCATGGAATTCTCTGGGACAAACAATTTTGTTGTAAGCTCGCATCATTCCCTTTTGGTACATTTGACCATGACGGATGACTTTCAACCTTTTTTCTTCAATCAAGTTTAGCTAATCATATCAGGATTGGATCCATTCTGATTCATCCAACTTCAATTCTGTCAGAACTCAGAGAGAAATAATCTCAACTTCAATGGGTAAAACTACCTCAATTCCATAAACCAAAGAGAAAGGCGTTACCCCGGTTGAGGTCCTGACAGATGTTGGATAAGCATAGAGGGCATATGGTAACTTCTCATGCTAATTTTTATAAGTCTCAGTCATTTTCCCCATGATCTTCTTGATGTTCTTATTGGCTGCCTCTACCTCACCATTCATTTTTGGGCGATATGGTGATGAGTTGTGGTGTTTGATTTTGAACTGATTGCAGACTTCTGATATCGTGCTATTGTTCAAATTTAGTGCACTGTCAGATATGATCCTTTCTGGCATTCCATAGCGACATATGATCTCTTTCTTTAAGAAGTTGCTGACTACCGACTTCATGACATTGGCATATGATGTGGCTTCTACCTACTTTGGAAAGTAATCGATGACCACGAAGATGAATCGATGCCTGTTAGAAGCTTTAGGTGAGATTGGCCCAATAACATCCATGCCCCATATAGAGAAAAGCTATGGAGAAGTCATAGCATGAAGAGGTAAGGGAGGTACGTGAGTCTTATCTCTATAAATTTGACACTTATGGCATTTCTTGGCATAGCTGATGCAATTTCCCTCCAGGTGGACCAATAATACCCGAATCTCATGATTTTCTTGGCCATTATAAAATAATTGGCATGTGTTCTGTAGACACTGTAACATCCTGAATTAATGGGCCTATGCGTTTAGTGGGTGGATATGTTTAATGTGTTAATTTGAGTGTTAATGCTTTAAATTGGGCTCAGGATTAGGCCGAAGCCTTGGTTAAAATTCCTGCTTGGGTACCATGGGGTTTAAAAGATGGTATCGGTGCTTTAGGTTGCAAAATGGGCTTGTGGCCTAGTAGTATGTGGTGTTACAGAGGACTTATAGGTTGGCGCTAATAGTAGGAGGTGAGGCCTAAGTTTTTGGCCGCAAGGAGCCCATGTCTTTGGGCCATTTTTGGCACTTAAAAGGAGCAAGGAGGGGGACGACAATAAGGCTTAATTTTAGGAGGGATTTAATGATTGGGATAATGTGGATATTATGCTGATAATAGTAGGGAGAGGTGGTGTTATTTAGGCCTCTTCTAAAGATATGAATAGATTAAGATAAAAGAGAAAAGATAGGAGCTATCTGCTGAGTGTAGTGTTGGCCAAAATTCCATCTCCTAGAGGGGGAAAGAAATCGGTTTCTTTATGGCAAAAGGGTGCTGAAATTTCCTCTATTATTTGATTAATTGTTAGTTATCAGGAAGGGCACTTTCGGGTTTTCATAAGTAAGTCCGAAATTCTCTATAAATAGGGGTGGTATCTCTTCAATTCTGGTATTTGAACCCTATTCTTTTCCTCATTCTCTATGCCAAAACTCTTAGTCATTCTCTGTAATTTCTTTTCTTTGATTTCTTCAAAAGCCGAAACCTCTCACTTCACTTTCTTTTTCATTCTTTTCCTCTTGTGCCGATTTCTCCTTAAAGCCGAAATCTCTAAGCCTATTCTCTCATCTTCACTTTCATTCAAAAGCTGAAACTCTGAACTTTCTTCTCATCTCCATAGCTGAATACCTCCTATTCTCTTTTCTCGATTTCTCCACTAAAAGTCGAATCCGCATAGATTTCTTCCTATCATCTTCTCTCTTTTTGATCTTCTCAAAAGCCAAAAATTCTTTGGGAGTTGTCGAATTCTCTGTTAAGGTAGGTGTCGATCTCTTCTGTTCTTTTCTTTACTTTTAATTTTTGGAGGCCAAAGCCGAAAGGCTTATAGGCATGGTAAGGTTATCTTTTGAATAACGTTTGGATTGTTCTTGTGTTCACATCATGGGGCGACACCTCAGGAAACTGGAGTAGATCGAATTATCTAGATTCTAAAAGCCAGAATTTGTTAGTCTCTAAGTATCCTATCTATTTTGGGATTTCAAGGTAAGGGGTTTTCATTAGATTTTCGTTAGATTCGTTACCGTACTTAAGATCTTAATCATATGATATGGTTTAATAACCCTATTTCGTTATAGTAGTTCTGACAAGGACTTTTGATGGAATCAAATATGGATCAATCAAAGGAGAGGATCAGGTCCGTAAACCTAATCTATAAGTTTAAGAAACGAGCGGTGTCTGCTGTTTGAGATTGGCCATCGGGTTGTGGACCGGCTTCTGAATAGCATCTTAGGCAGATAGCAGTCGTATCAGCTTCTGATAGTGTCAACATAGAGAGTGTCGTCTTAACGGTAATTAGGTGTGTAGATCTCTATCACACTCATTAACTTGTATTAAATGTATGCTATGGGCTAAAAGCCGGAAAGAGAGGCTGTATGAACAGTCGTATGCCCAGAAAGGGTAGGCAAGGGATGCCAGGTACGTAATCATAGAAACTCCTCTATGTGTATCGAAGTATGTGAAAGTCTGCGATCTATTTAGATAGTTTAATGTTTCGATTATTGTATATATGTATGCATGGGATGGGATTGATTGATTTATGAAAGGGGAGTAGGTCGCGAGGTGATCGGTGGCTTTGCCACATAGGTCACATAGTGATCGGTCTATATGACAGATAGCATAGCTGTCGAATACTATAATGTATTACTGAGGTCGCATAGCGATCGATGGCTTTGCTACAAAGGTCACATAATGATCGATATGGTGTGTAGCGGATGGAGGGTTGATTGTAGAAATCCCCATGGTGTGAAGGTTGGTACGGGGGTGTGTTGAGGATGGACACTTAGGTTTGGGATGGGCCATGTTGCATGAAATATTCTGTTGCCACTGTGTGGGCCAAGGCCCATAATGTGTTTGTGGGCCTAAGGCTTTTATGTGTTTTTGGGTTTTGCACACTGAGTCTTGGTGACTCACCCTTTTATTTTCCCTACTTTTTAGATGAGCAGTTGATCGTGGACATGGGAGCAAGGTGGACTCAGGGGGCCATCAAGATTATTATCTACATAGACTATTTTCGAATTTTCATTTGAATTTTAAATTTTCCAAAAATTTTTGTAATAAGGCCTCCATTACTTAGGTTTTCGATTTATTTTTTTTATGTTAAGTTTTTATAAACTTATGTTTTCTTATTTTTTTCCTTAAAGTCTTAATTATAAAATGAAATGGCAAATGGGCTTTTCCAACACAAACAACGTGAACGCTTAAAGTTGTTTCAAAAATTTCACAATTATTTGATTGACCGGCTATAATAAACTAAGATTTTCAAAACCCTTCAAGGCAAAGTTTTAAGTTTTAACCCGTAGCATACTAGATCCGGTCATGATGTATAGGCCGAGTTTGGGGTGTTACAGACACCCTCGTGGACTTCTTCCAAGATTTTCTTAGCCTCGATAGCGTCTACACATCTCAGTAGCACCTAATCCTTTCTTCTTTTATATAGGATCTCCCTATCTAAGACATAGTCACTGGCCAGTCTTCTCAACGTCTTTTTATCATTCTCACTTACTTAGTCAGGGTATTCACGATTCTTCACATATAGCAGTATATCGTGGTACCAAGGATGATCATCCTTTTCTTCTTCTTCGATGTTGTGAAAATGAGCTAGAGTCTTATAAATACTCATCTGGATAGGTTTTACATCCTCTTGTTTGTTCACTTTGACCATCAAAGCCAAGGTAGCCAAAGCGTCAGCCATCTGATTTTCATTTCATGAAAGGTAGCAGAAGGTGATGTGTAACATCCTAAAATAGGGGTTATTTGTGATTAAATTGTTTTGCTTGTGATTGAATTGTTGTGGTGTTATTCGTGGAGTAATAGGACTTAGTCATGGATCTTGAGTAGGCTCGGAATGGTAGAAAAATTCACTTGTAAGCTTTAAAGATAGGGAGCCTTAGTAGGTAGGGGTTTCAAGTTAAATGAGGGAATATTAGACACTAAAAAGGCATTGGGAAAGTGGAAAAAGGGAGGCCACTTAGGAGCTGGAATTGACGCCACAAGAGGAGCAAGGGGAGCCTAGGTTCGAGTTGCAGAATTCTCCTTTTTGCTCTTTATTTTGGACGGCAAGAGAGAGAGAGAGAAATGCTCAATTTTAATTTCAGGATAATAAGGATTTAATTGGATTTTATGTGAATAATCTAAAAAGGGTGGCAAAGAGAAAAAGAAGGAATTTGACTTATTCAAATTCTTTTGAATATTTTCAAATGATTGGCAGGGAGGAAATTAAGGAATTTGACTAATTCAAACTAGTTTGAATTAGTGGTCAGGAGCTTTTGTAGGTTGTAGCTGAATTTTGGAGTCTTCAAGGGGGGAGTGCCCGATGTTCTTAGGCATTTTTAGTGCATTTTCGGTCAGCTTTAGTCTAGTGCACCTAGCCGAATTTTCAAGGTGAGTTCTCTCATTTTCTTTCTTGAAACCAAAAACCCCCAAGCAACATATACCCTTATCGATTTCTCCTTTGGTCTTTTAGTCAAAATATCGCTATTGTTTTCTTTTATCTCTCCTAAGCATCCTCTCTTCTTTTTGGTTTCATTTTGGTTGGTGGTAGAATATCAACCTTCTCCTCCCCTTTCTTTTGTTTTCTTCTATCATTGTGCAGTTTCTAATTTTCCCTTTTACTTCTAATCTCCCATTCTTGATTTTTCCTTTCTTCTTTAACCACATTCCAAGTGCTTCTACTCTATAAAACTCTAGCCGAATTCTTTTCTCCCTTTTTGATTGGTGTTGGCCGAATCTCAAGCAAAGGTGCTCTCTTCTATCTTTTTCTCTAATCGATTTTAGAGGAAGGTATGTGCTCAAGGCCGAATGCCTATTTCTTCTTCTCTCTATTCTCTGTCGACTTTTACAAGGGTAAGAGCCGATTTCAGCATTGGATTGCAAGTGTGAATCACCTGATTTAGGAATCGGTTTATTGTAGGGCCTTCGAGGTTTTGGAAACAATCTAGTGAAGCCGTCATCTTTTAATTGGTTGGTAAGTGGTGGTAAGGATTTGTTAATAGTCTAATCTTTTTAGTATTGTAAGCTGAAGGCTATTAATGTGGATATTTGCCGATTGTAGGAAGCGAAACACATAGTGTGTGGTGGCTGATAATCAAAGGGCATTTTAGGTAAGGTTTAGGGATCAAGTGTAACCTGTGGAATTATTTTGGGTTTGGCGAATGGTCTATAACACTAACCTTATGTTTGGCGAATATAGGAGCAAGGATACCTAGTGTGGCCAATTGACTCTTCGAGGATTTAGGACTATCATTGGTAACAGTGTGTATATACACACTTTATAACTAATAAGCGTGCTAAATACATTGTGTATGCTAAAGCTGGATTGGTGTAGATTTGGATTTAATACCATAAAGGTATAAGCAAGGATTGAGTAAGTCCTTGTTGTTATGAGCTTTCTTTATGATGCTTTTGGGAAGCATGACATATTTGGTATATGTGGCATATAGATATGTGATTGATGATGAATTAGGTGTATGTTGTTAAATAAACATGTTGGCATGATTTTATTAAATGCATATCATTGATTGATGTGGGTTAAGCAGTGGAGGGGAAGTGATATCCGTGTCTACGGACACTAGTGGTTTGGTTGTAACATCCTGAATTAGGGGTTGTTTGAAAATTTAATTATTTGTTCCCATGTGTGTGTGCTTGAAGAAATAAATGCTATGATTTATTTGGCATGTTCTAATGTCTAGAATTAAACTTAGAGCTAGGCGACTTAGTATTAAAATTTCTTTTAAGTACCTAAAAGGAGGGAGCTAGGTGAGATAGGGCTTAAATAAAATTTTGGGCGAAATATGACAAAGAATGGGCTTGGTACAATTGGCTTGGTGTGCCTAAGGGTGATGCAAGGAAGGTCTTGGATTCGATTCTTAGGAGTTACAAGGGGGAAATGCTTTTTCTTTTGGGTCTTTGGGGCGTTAAAGTGAAGAGGGCCTTAAAGAAATTTTGGGCAAGGTTTGAGCATGAAAGTTAAGATTGGTTAAGTGGTTACCGAGTGCCACATAAGGGTTTAGAGGCGGCAGGTCTCGGGTTCGAGACACAAGGGACGCAAGGAGCATTTTATTTTGGGCTTTTTGCGTTAAAAGGAAAAGGGACAAGAAGAAGGTCTTAAAAATAAATGAAGGGGTTATTTGACATGAAAGTCTAATGGGAGAAGTGGCTAGGGGCGTTGGAAGAGAGGGCTGGGGCATGAGGTCGCTGGTTTGAATCTAAGAAGCAGCATATGGATTTTATTTTTCTTTCTTTGGCGTGAAGGAGAGTAAGTGATGGCATGTTTGTGGACTCTTGAAGTGATGTGGATGAGCTTTATTTTTTTTTGCATATATTCTTTGGAAGGGGATTATTAGTAGTTTATTTACTTTTAAATTGTTGAGGTGTATAGGAGATAATTGTATGATAAACCTTGTTTAATCTTTGATAATTGAAGGCTAAATTATCACAAAAAGGGGAGAGGTTATGGCCGAAATAGGGACTCTCTAGGGCCATCTATTTTGGTTTAGTGATTAAAGAAGGAGTGCCAAAATCATTCAAACAAATATCCTCTTTTCTTTCACTTAGTTCTAGTGAAACTCCTCAATCTTCCATCCATTTTTTTTTCTTTACAAAAGCTGAAACACTCCAAGACCCTCCATTAATCTCTTTTCTTTCTTGTAAGGTCAACCCCATAATCTCTTTTCTTCTTTTGAGCCAAATCCCTCCTCCCTATTTGGTGTAGTTTTGGTAGAACATCAAAGCCAAGGGTGCTCTCTTCCATCCTTTTCTCCAATCGGTTTTAGAGGAATTCGAGGTGTTGGAAACAATCTAGTGAAGCCGCCATCTTTTAATTGGTTGGTAAGTGGTGGTAAGGATTTGTTAGTAGTCTAATCTTTTTAGTATTGTGTCGAAGGCTATTAATGTGGATATTTGTCGATTATAGGGAAGCGAAACACATAGAGTGTGGTGGTGATAATCAAAGGACGTTTTAGGTAAGGTTTGGGTTCAAGTGTAACCCTTTGGATTCATGTGGTTTAGCAGAATAAGCCATGTCACTAACTTTCGGGTTTTAAGAATATAGGAGCAAGAAATCTAGTGTGGCCGATTGACTCTTTAGGATTTAGGACTACCGATTGTAACAGGTGTGTACATACACACTTCATAACTCGTAACTGTGCTAAATGCATTGTGTATGCTAATCTAAATTGATGTAGATTTGGATTTAATACCATCATGGTATAAGCAAGGAAATAGGTAAGTCCTTGTTGTTATGAGTTTACTTTATGATGCTTTTGGGAAGCATGACATATTTGGTATATGTGGCATATAAATACGTGGCTAATGATAAATTCAGTATATGTTATTAAGTAAACATGTTTGGCATGATCTTTGTTAAGTGCATATGTGGGTAAAATGAGTGGAGGGGAAGTGATATTAGTGTCGCGGACACGGTGGTTTAGTACCACATTTCGTGACTACGGTCACCGGAGGTTTGGCACCTCATAGCGTCTTGTCCCGATGGCTTAGCACCACAATTGGGTTGGCCCCACGGATGATATTATGGGATCGATGCGGTGATTTGGTATCACACGTGGGTTGGCCCCACAACTTATATATGTGACTCGAGTCACGGTGGTTTGGTACCACAATGTTGATGGATATCGTGTCTTTGAGTCACCAGTGGTTTGGCACCACCAGTGGTTTGGTACCACACGGGGTAGAGAAAAGTGTTTTGGTTGGCTAGGTTGGGTGCATGTTAAACTTAGTGCATGTTAAATTTAGTTATAAATTGTGTATGATGTTGCACTAAACAGGGGGAAGGGTTACACATTGAGTCTTGGTGACTCACCTTCTCCTTTAATATTTTTCAGGTAACTCGTAGATCGCGGATGAGGCGCCGGATGGACTCGAGGTGGCCATGTAGCGAAATTATGGATTAGATAAACTTTGAATTATTTTTATCTTATTTTCGGTTTTATTTGTTCAAGTTGTAATAAGGCCTCCTAAGATTTTATTTTACTATTTTACATGTTTTGGATGAATTATTTAAAGCTGTTTAATAACTTTAAAATGGTTACACGGTTTCTTAAATTCAAGCGTAAATGATTTTCTTTCGTACCATCGGGTACATTATGTAATTGATAACAACATGGCTTAACAGATTTTAAATAACAAAGCTAAGTGTTGTCTTTTTATACACCTCAAATGTTTTAAACAATACTATATTCTTTTTACCAAAAATTTAAAGTAACAAAAAGGGGGGTTTCAACAAATTTTCTTCTGTACCATACCAGATCCGGTCTCAATGTTTGGGCCGGGTTTGGGGTGTTACATTGGTACCACATTTCGTGACTAAGGTCACCAAAGGTTCGGCACCTCATAGCGTCTTGTCCCAGTAGCTTAGCACCACAATGGGTTGGCCCCACGTTGATATTATGGGATAAATCGCCATGATTTGGTATCACGTGGGTTGGCCCCACAACTTGTTATATGTGACTTGGTCACCAAAGTGGTTTGGCACCACAATATTGATGGATATCGTGACTTTGAGTCACCAGTGGTTTGGCACCACCAGTGGTTTGGCACCACACGGGGTAGAGAAAGGTGTTTTGGATGGCTAGGTTAGGTGCATTTTAAACTTAGTGCATGATTAACTTAGTTATAATTTGTGTATGATGTTGCATTAAACAGGGAAGGGTTACACATTGAGTCTTGGTGACTCACCTTCTCCTTTAACTTTTCGGTGACTCATAGATCGCGGATGAGGGCCGGATGGACTCGAGGAGGCCACGGTGAAAATGTGGATTAAATGAATTTTGAGCTATTTTTATTTTATTGTCGGTTTTATTTGTTCAAGTTGGAACAAGGCCTCCTAAGATTTTACTTTGATTATTTTACATGTTTTGGATAATTTGTTTAAACTACTTAGTGACTTTAAAATGGGTACACGTTTTCTTAAATTCAAACGTAAATGTTTTATTGTGCCATCGGTACATTTGATATCAGTAACAACCCGAGTTAATAGATCTTTAACAAAACTAAGTGTGGTTTCTTCATACACCTCAATGGTTTTAAAACAAGGCAGTATCTTTTACTTTAAATTAAATCGGATGAAGCGATTTTTTCAAAATGTTTTCTCTGTAACATACCAAATTCGAGTCGTAATGTTTGGGTCGGGTTTGGGGTGTTACAAAATTGGTATCAGAGCCCAGTTCAAAGCTCGACTGTGGGGGGCCCAAGGCCCAAAATGTTTTGTGAGGCCTTTGTGAAATATTTTTGGTTGTGGAATAGCATGGCACCGAGTCTCCGGCACCAATCCGCCCAGGTAAGTACTTCTAACTGCTGTATGAATTATTATCTGTAGAAGGGTAGGTATGGAACGTAGATAATATGATAGGTGTTTGAACCATAGGACTAGTTTACCCCAACAAAATACATAAGACTTTAAATGCCTAATTAAACAAACCTATGATTAAGTCGCCGAGTTAGGGTGTGGTAACCCCTGTGTGCATGTCTAGGATTGGATCCGAAAGAGCTTGGTACTTAAGCAGTCCTCGTGACTCACCTCCTCTTCGCAGGAATCCTACCTGGTGCGTAGCTTCGGTTCACCCTAACCAAGAGGACTCGGTCATAAATTAAACACAATAAATAAAACTGAGAGGATTAGCCATGTTTTATGAAAACTCTAAGTTTTAAAAATCATTACAATACTCCTTTAAATAGTAACAAAAATTTATTTCTGGAAAATTTTCAAAATATTTTCAATTTACCAAAATTACCAAAATGCCCCTAGTGGTAAAATTACGAAAATGCCCTTGGTTTCTAAAATTACCGTACTACCCCGATTTCAATAAAATTCTCTTACTTTGCAAAAGTATCCAAAATTTTGTATTTCAAAATAATACCCTAACTTTGGAAATTTATAAAATTACCTCTGATTGACAAAATTACCAAAATACCCCTGGATTCTAAAATTCTGCCGTACCTTTAATTTGACAAATTTTAGAAATACCCTCCAGTTTTGGAAATTTCAAATTTCAAAGCGTCCTAATTTATTAAAGTTTTAAAATTTCTCTGGTTATTACGAAAATACCCCTATAGGAAAATGACGAAAATACCCCTGGGATAGAAACGGACAGAAATGCCTGAAAGAGTGAGTGTGTATGAAAGGTATTAGGGAATGGATGTGCTTTCCTATGTGAACTAGGATAGAGGACTTAAAGCTTTGATTGATCGAAAGAATCTCTATTAAACTCTCTTCATAAAATTTCTTCGCGGATAACCAAGTGAAACAAGTACTAATCTATAAAAATTTCTTAATCAGATTAAAGCGCAATAGTTAGAATGAGCTCTAGAGGATGTGGCTGTCGTGGGACCTTGATGAGGCGGATGATAGTGTCGTAGAACCCGTTAGGTCGGGTCAGGGATCTGAGAATGAGGTACCACCACCACCACCACCCCCAACTTTTAGAGCTGAGGAGCAGGATCAGACGGGAGGTGAGGCAGTATCGCAAGCTATGTTGCGAGTCCTTGAGATGGTGGTCAGGGCAAGTGAAGGTATGGGAGCTTGAAAATCAGACTGAGTGACTCGATCCAACGGGGTGAGGTATTCCGGTGTATCGGAGTGGCACCAGTCTTGGCGGAATATTGGTTAGAATCGATTGAAAGGATCAAGGATGATCTCGATCTGATAAGTGAGGAGAAGCTGAAAGGAGCGGTGTCACTTCTAAAGGATGAGTCATATCAGTGGTGGCTCACGGTTCGGGATGGTGCCACGATAGATGACCTTACTTGGGAGTATTTCAAAGCTACTTATCAGAAGAAGTATGTGGGCACCAGCTACATTGATGCATAGAGGAAAGCTTTTCTAGGGTTGGTACAAGGAAATAAGTCTGTATCGGAGTATGAAGCAGAATTCTTGAGGCTGAGCCGCTATGCTCGGGGAATTGTGTCAACAGAGCATGATCGTTGTGCCGCTTTGAAGACGGACTTAGGGATGATTTAAGGTTCTTGATTGCTCCACGGCAGAGCGTGAGTTTTTGTCTTAGTGGAAAAGGCTAAAGTAGCCGAAGGAGTCAAGGAGTCTGTGAGACAGAACTACGATAGGAACAAGCAGAAAAGAGGATTTGGGTCGTCTGGATCGGGTAATAATGCACAGAAGAGGGCTAGGCAGAGTGGGCCGAATTAGGCAGGAAGGCCCATGGCTACTAATCAGAGACCAGCTCAGTGCAATCGTTGTGGGAAATCATATTGGGGAGGATGTTGGACTGGTGAAAGAGAATGCTTTGAATGTGGATCGTTGGATCACCGTGTAAGGGATTGTCCTTGGAAGTTAGCTAAGAACCAGCCAGAGGGTCAGAACCGTGCTCAGGCTAGAAATGTAGGACCACCATAGAGGGGTCGTGGTAATGGTAGAGGAGGCAATGGTTCTAGTCGAGGTCACGGAATTCAGGGCCGAGGTGCAAGCAACACAGAGGCAAGGCAGCCTGGTTTAGTCTATCTGACAAAGGCGTCGAGAGGAGGGTGACGACCGGACGTCATAATCCAGACGTCCTAATTTTGGTCTTCCATATGTTGCATTAATTGATGTGGGTTCGGCGCATTCATACGTTGCTAGTAGCATGGTAGAGACTATGAATCTAGACTTTGAGACTACTTCAGGAGATGACGATGAATTAGCCCTCTAGGTCACTCTGTAATTGTAAACAAGTTATATAGAGATGTACCCCTAGAACTCCAAGGGGTAGTGTTGTTGGCCGATCTAATGGAACTACCATTTGGGGAGTTCGACTTGATTCTTGGAATGGACTGGTTGGTTAAGTATCAGGCAAAGCTGGATTGCACTGCTAAGCACATGGTTCTAAAGATGGCTGAGGGTGATGAAGTGGTCATGATAGGTAATAGAAGAGATTACCTATCCAACGTGGTGTGTGCGTTGAAGGCGGAGAAGATGGTTAGGAAAGGGTGTAAGGCATTTTTGGTTCGAATATGTGCCTTGGAGGCTAAGGAGTCAGCAGTTGAGAAGGTCCGAACGGTAGGGGAATTCACTGATGTGTTTCTAGAAAAACTTCTGGGTCTGCCTCCAGATCGGGAAGTTGAATTTGGTATAGACTTGTTACCCGGAACGGCGCCTATGTCTATAGCACCATACCGAATGGCATCGAAGGAATTGGTGGAGCTGAAGGCTCAAATTCAGGAGCTCTTGGACCGAGGGTTTATCCAACCAAGTATATCTCCGTGGGGAGCACCTGTGCTATTTGTCAAGAAGAAAGACGGGTCAATTCAGATGTGTATCGACTACCGTCAGCTAAACAAGTTAACGATCAAAAACAAGTATCTGTTGCCCCGGATTGATGACTTGTTTGACCAACTGAAGGGTGCATCAGTTTTCTCGAAGATAGACCTTAGGTCGGTTATCATCAACTTAAGGTAAAGGAGGGTAATGTTCACAAGACGGCATTCCGTACTCGGTATGGGCATTATGAGTTTCTAGTGATGCCATTTGGGTTGACCAACGCACCTGCATCGTTTATGGACTTAATGAATAGGGTGTTTCAGCAGTACTTGGATCAATTTGTTGTGGTGTTTATAGACGACATATTAGTTTATTCAAAGACAGAGGATGAGCATAACATGCATTTGCGTATAGTTCTACAAGCACTGAGGGAGAAGCAGCTATATGCCAAATTCAGTAAATGTGAATTTTGGCTTAGGGAGGTGGCTTTCTTAGGTCACGTGGTTTCAGCGGAAGGGATTAGAGTGGACCTTCGCAAGGTTGAAGCGGTGTTGGATTGGAAAGCGCCTAAGTCATGGCGTAAATTTGAAGTTTTTGGTGCGGTAGGTCTCGTCAAGATTTGTGGAAGGGTTCTCTTTAATCGCAGCACCACTAACTAAGTTATTAAGAAAAGGAGTTCCATTTGTATGGTCGGAGAAATAAGAAGAAAGTTTTGATAAGCTAAGGAAGATTCGACTAAGCTCGATTCTCGTATGACTGAGGCGTGGAAGTTGTTTACAATTTCTCGTGATGCATCCTATCTGGGTTGGGATGTGTATTGATGCAGAAGGAAAGTAATGGCCTATGCATCCCGTCGCCTAAGACCGCATGAGGTTAATTATCCGACTCACGACTTGGAATTAGCGGCGAGAGTCTTCGCTTTGAAAATATGGAGGCATTACTTGTATGGGGAAAAGTCGATAGTCTACACGGATCACAAAAGTTTGAGGTATCTCTTGACTCAGAAGGATTTGAATTTGAGGCAACGCCGATGGATTGAACTGTTAAAGGACTACGACTATTCAATTGAATACCATCCAGGCAAGGCTAACTTGGTGGCTGATGCGTTGAGCCGGAAGGTCGTAACGGACTTAAGGGCGATGTTTGCTCACCTCAGTCTATACGACGATGGAAGTCTTTTGGCAGAACTACAAGTTAAGCCAACTTGGATCGAGGAGATTAAGGAAAAATAGTTAGTAGATGAAAGTTTGAATGCGCAGAGATTGCAAGTTCAAGATGGTGGTTTGGAAGGGTATAGTTTGTCTGGTGATGGAGTATTATGTTTTCAAGGGCGAGCTTGTATGCCGAAGGATGTTGAATTGAGGCAAAGAATTCTTCAAGATGCACATAGCAGCCCATACGCTATGCATCCTGGAGGTAGCAAGATGTATGGAGATTTACGGAAATAGTTACTCGTGGCTGTAATGAAGCGAGGTAATGGCGAGTTTGTGGGAAGGTGTCCACATGTCGTGAGTTAAGGCTGAACACCAGTTGCCATCAGGGTTACTTCAACCAGTGAAGATTCCCCAGTGGAAATAGGAGAGGATCACTATGGATTTTGTCAGTGGGCTACCCCTCATGCCCAGCAAGAAGGACGTAGTTTGGGTGATTGTGGACCGTCTGACTAAATCAGCTCACTTCATACCGGTAAGGGTGGATTACTCACTTTAGAAGCATGGTGTGCCAGTATCGATCATCTCAGATAGGGATCCCAGATTTACGTCAAGGTTCTGAAAAGCATTGCATCAGGCTTTGGGTACACGATTGGATTTCGATACAGCATTCCATCCACAGTCTGATGGGCAGTCGGAAAGGGTCATATAGATTTTAGAGGACATGCTGAGAGGTTGTGTTCTGGATTTCAGTGGTAGTTGGGAAGAGTATCTACCGTTGGCAGAATTCACTTATAACAATAGTTATCAAGCGAGTATCCAGATGACACCATATGAAGCACTGTATGGACAAAAATGCCGTACTCCTACGTGTTGGACAGAATTAGGTGAACGACAAATTTTAGGTCCAGAGTTGGTGACGGAAACTGAAGATAAAGTTAAGGTGGTTCGGGCTCGTCTCAAGGAAGCGTCGGATAGGCAGAAATCTTATGCTGATCTTAAGCGTAAGGAAATGGAATATGCAATAGGAGATAAAGTTTTTCTGAAAGTGTCGCCTTGAAAGAAGGTATTATGGTTTGGGCGAAAAGGGAAGCTAAGCCCTAGGTTCATCGGGCCATATACAGTGTTAAAGCAAGTGGGTCCGGTAGCTTACCATTTCATTGCCGGCAGAGTTGAGTCAGATTCATGACGTCTTCTATGTATCAATGCTTAGGCGATATCAGTCGGATCCATCACACATTGTGCCAGTGGCAGAGATTGAGGTAAACTTGGACTTATCTTTCGAGGAAGAACCATTCGGATCTTAGATCGGGATGTCAAAGTTCCACGAGAAGTCAAGACCTTTGGTGAAAGTGCTATGGCGAAACCATGGTGCGGAGGAAGCTACGTGGGAACCCGAGGATGTGATGCGACAACAATACCCCCACCTCTTCTGATCAGGTAATTTCGAGGCCGAAATTATTTTAAGGGGGTAGAACTATAACATCCTAAAATAGGGGTTATTTGTGATTAAATTGTTTTGCTTGTGATTGAATTGCTGTGGTGTTATTCGTGGAGTAATAGGACTTAGTCATGGATCTTAAGTAGGCTCGAAATGGTAGAAAAATTCATTTGTAAGCTTTAAAGATAGGGAGCCTTAGTAGGTAGGGGTTACAAGTTAAATGGGGAATATTAGACACTAAAAAGGCCTTGGAAAAGTGGCAAAAGGGAGGCCACTTATGAGCTGGAATTGACGCCACAAGAGGAGCAAGGGAGCCTAGGTTCGAGTTGCAAAATTCTCCTTTTTGCTCTTTATTTTGGACGGCAGAGAGAGAGAGAGAGAGAGAGAGAGAAATGCTCAATTTTAATTTTAGGATAATAAGGATTTAATTGGATTTTATGTGAATAATCTAAAAAGGGTGGCAAAGAGAAAAAGAAGGAATTTGACTTATTCAAATTCTTTTGAATATTTTCAAATGATTGGAAGGAGGAACTTATGAATTTGACTAATTCAAACTAGTTTGAATTAGTGGTCGAGCTTTGTAGGTTGTAGCAATTTTAAAGTCTTCAAGGGGAAGTGCCGAATGTTCTTAGGCATTTTTGGTGCATTTTCGGTCAACTTTAGTCTAGCGCACCTAGCCAAATTTTCAAGGTGAGTTCTCTCATTTTCTTCCTTGAAACCAAAAATCCCCAAACAACATATACCCTTGTCGATTTCTCTTTTGGTCTTTTAGTCAAAATATTGCTATTGTTTTCTTTTAATCTCTCCTAAGCATCCTCTCTTCTTTTGGTTTCATTTTGGTTGGTGGTAGAATATCAACCTTCTCCTCCCTTTCTTTTGTTTTCTTCCATCATTGTGCAATAGAATTTTCCCTTTTACTTCTAATCTCCCATTGTCGATTTTTCCTTTCTTCTTTAACCACATTCCAAGTGCTTCTACTCTCTAAAACTCTAGCCGAATTCTTTTCTCCCTTTTTGATTGGTGTTGGCCGAATCTCAAGTAAAGGTGCTCTCTTCTATCTTTTTCTCCAATCGATTTTAGAGGAAGGTATGTGCTCAAGGACAAATGCCTATTTCTTCTTCTCTCTATTCTCTGTCGACTTTTACAAGGTAAGAGCCGATTTCGGCATTGGATTGCAAGTGTGAATCACCTGATTTAGGAATCGGTTTGTTGTAGGGCCTTCGAGGTTTTGGAAACAATCTAGTAAAGCCGTCATCTTTTAATTGGTTGGTAAGTGGTGGTAAGGATTTGTTAATAGTCTAATCTTTTTAGTATTGCAAGCCGAAGGCTATTAATGTGGATGACTGCCGATTGTAGGGAAGCAGAAACACATAGTGTGTGGTGGCTGATAATCAAAGGGCATTTTAGGTAAGGTTTCGTGTTCAAGTGTAACCCTGTGGAATTATTTTGGGTTTGGCCGAATGGTCTATAACACTAACCTTATGTTTGGCCGAATATATGAGCAAGGATACCTAGTGTGGCCGATTGACTCTTCAGGGATTTAGGACTATCATTGGTAACAGGTGTGTACATACACACTTTATAACTAATAACTGTGCTAAATACATTGTGTATGCTAAACTGGATTGGTGTAGATTTGGATTTAATACCATAAAGGTATAAGCAAGGATTCAGGTAAGTCCTTGTTGTTATGAGATTTCTTTATGATGCTTTGGGAAGCATGACATATTTGGTATATGTGGCATACAGATATGTGACTGATGATAAATTCGGTGTATGTTGTTAAATAAACATGTTGGCATGATTTATGCTAAATGCATATCATTGATTGATGTGGGTTAAACAAGTGGAGGGGAAGTGATATCCGTGTTCACGGACACCGTGGTTTGGTACCACATTTCGTGACTAAGGTCACCGAGGTTTGGCACCTCATAGCGTCTTGTCCCGTTGGCTTAGCACCACGTGGGTTGGCCCCACAGCTTGATATTATGGGATCGTCGCCAGTGATTTGGTATCACACGTGGGTTGGCCCCACAACTTGTTATATGTGACTTCGGGTCACCAGTGGTTTGGCACCACAATATTGATGGATATCGTGACTTTGAGTCACCAGTGGTTTGGCACCACCAGTGGTTTGGTACCACACGGGGTAGAGAAAGGTGTTTTGGATGGCTAGGTTGGGTGCATGTTAAACTTAGTGCATGATTAACTTAGTTATAATTTGTGTATGATGTTGCATTAAACCGGGGGAAGGGTTACACATTGAGTCTTGGTGACTCACCTTCTCCTTTAACTTTTTCAGGTGACTCGTAGATCGCGGATGAGGAGCCGGATGGACTCGAGATGGCCATGCAGTGAAAATGTGGATTAAATGAATTTTGAGCTATTTTTATTTTATTGTCGGTTTTATTTGTTCATGTTGTAACAAGGCCTCCTAAGATTTTACTTTGATTATTTTACATGTTTTGGATAATTTGTTTAAACTACTTAGTGACTTTAAAATGGGTACACACGTTTTCTTAAATTCAAACGTAAATGTTTTATTGTGCCATTGGGTACATTTGATATCGGTAACAACCTGACATAATAGATCTTTAACAAAACTAAGTGTGGTTTTCTTCATACACCTCAATGGTTTTAAAACAAGATGGTATCTTTTACTTTAAATTAAATCGGATGAAGGGATTTTTTTCAAAATGTTTTCTCTGTAACATACCAAATTCAGTCGTAATGTTTGGGCCGGGTTTAGGGTGTTACATGATGTCATCATATTCCTTAATTAATTCAAGAACCAGCCTTCGATAATCGATCAACTTGGGATCTCTTGTCTCCCATTCTCCCTTGAGTTGATAAATCACTAGCATATAATCCCCATATACCTCTAGCAGTTTGATTTTACGTTCTATTGCTGCACGGATACCCATCATGATGAATGCTTCGTATTCTGCCATAATATTCGTGCAATCAAAATCAAATTTACTAGTAAAAAGGTAATGATATCTGTTCAGGGATACCAGGACTGACCCGATTCCATTAGCCATAGCATTTAGGGCTCCGTCAAAGTTAAGCTTCCAAGGATGACCTTCTTGAGAGTCTTCTTCAGTGGTTACCATATACATTAGATCTTCATTCGGGAAATCAAAGTTCAGAGGATCTACTATTGCGCTCCCTTTTACAGCCTTCTGATTCACATAGACTATATCGAATTTGGAAAGCAAAATTTGCCACCGGGCCATTCTTCTATTCAAAGCACTCAACTCTATCATGTACTTTAGAGGATCCAGTTTAGAGATGAGCCAAGTTGTGTGGTACAACATATACTGTCTCCATCTTCAGGTTGTCCAGATTAAGGCGCAACACAAATTTTCAATTGACGAATATCTTGTCTCACATTCAGTAAACTTCTTGCTGAGGTAATATATTGTTTTTTCTTTTTCTTCCTGACTCATCATGTTGGCCAAGCACGCATCCTATGGAATTTCCAAATGCTACCAAGTGCAGTATCAACAACTTATCTAGGCTAGGTGGCATCGGTACTGGGGCATTGGACAAGTAATGTTGACCTTGTCGAAAGTCTTCTAGCACTCCTCATCCCAAACACCTGGATTGTGTTTCTTAAGGAGACGAAATATGGGGTCACATTTCTCAGTTAGTTTTGAAATGAAACAGACGATGTAATTTAGTCTTCCTAGGAAACCTCAAATTTCTTTTTGAGTGCATAGTGGAGGCAACTCCTGTATAGCGTTAACTTTATCTGGGTCGATTTTGATCCCCTTTTCATTGACTACAAATCCTAGAAATTTTCCCGACCTTGCCTCGAAGGTACATTTTACTGGATTGAGCTTTAGTTGAAATTTTCTCAATCTGAAGAACAATTTCTCAAGACTTGTACATGTTCCTTCTCTGTTCGGGACTTTACGATCATATCATCAACATAAAGTTGATTTCTTTATGCATCATTTTATGAAACAAGGTTACCATGGCTCTATGGTACGTTGCTCCAAGCATTTTCAGTCCAAATGGCATAACTTTATAGAAAAATTTCCCCACATGGTTATGAAAGTCATCTTTTCCATATCTTCAGGATGCATCTTAATTTGGTTGTATCCAGAGAAACCATCCATGAAGGAGAACAGTTAGTAACCTGTCGTGTTGTCCACTAAGGTGTCGATATGAGGTAATGAGTAATTGTCTTTCGGGCTGGCTTTGTTCAAATCCCTATAGTTTACGCGCATCCATACTTTCCCATCCTTTTTAGGGACCGGGACGATATTAGCTACGCATTCTAAGTACTTAACAACTTGTAAGAAACCAGCATCGAATTATTTTTTGACTCCTCTTTTATTTTCAGCAAAATGTTGGGCCTCATCCTTCAGAGTTTCTATTGAACTGGCTTACACTCTTCCTTTATGGGGAGCTGGTGTATCACGATATCAGTACTTAACCCGGGCATGTCCATGCGAAGACATCCTTGAATTCTTGGAGTAACTCAATGAGGTTTTGCTTTTTATCTATGGTAATGAAGCTCCAATCTTTACCTCTTTTTCCTCTCTTAAACTCACAATTTCCACTGACTCTTTATAAGGCAAGATTTGTTTAGTTCTACCATCCTTAACAAATCAGGAGATAGGTTACAGTCTCGATCATCTTCAAAATCCTGAGAATCCTCCATACACATATCTTGCTCAAAAGGAGACTTTGAGTCAGTAGCAGCGTCGCTTATATCATTGATATCTGGAGACCTGTTATAGGGATGAAGGAAAATCTAAAGAATGGAAGAATCTAAGAATAATTATCTGTATGGTATGATTATGAATGAAACAGAAAGAATAAAATAATATTTTCTCAAGATGATACGCAAAGATGTATTTTAATGAAATAAAGATGTTGGACATAAGCCTATTTCACAAAAGGATTCTTATTGCTCCTAGGATTAGAGCATTCGGTGTGTTTTGAACATTATTCTGAATTAGTTCTAAAAACTACAGGAATCTCTTCTACATCCAATTGTTCAGAACACTTCCAGGTGGATAGGGGCAGATGCTTGATAAATTTTCTCCCCCAATTCCTCCTTCAGATATGGCGTTGATGTTCAAATTTCCCAACATTTCTTCTGCGGTTTCTTTTCTTGACATCTTCCATTCAGGGTGAATAGTTCCTTCTGACATGAAATGTAATAGCCCAATTTTGGTCCTAGTCGAAATAGTAGTTTCGGGGCCACAAATCTGACGAGGAAAATCTTATGTTTATTATAGTTTTATGTTCTACAATTTCACGAAAAGATTTTGTGAAAATTTCGTTTGAAAATTTTGACATTTGGACACTCAATTTAGTCAAAAGGATTAAATTGTAAATAGTGCAAAAGTTGAGTTTCACATGTTAGAAGTGTCCAATTGTCATGAGGTTTTAAATTACAAGTCCTTAAGTGACAATTAGACCATTAATTAAGTTGTGGAAAAATATGGACATGATAAGGTATGTTTTAAATTGTTTTTCATTAAGGGTATCTTAGTTATTTGGCAATAAAGCCAAAATAACATGAAAAAGATATCATCTTCCTCATTTTCTCATGCCGTGGCCGAATGTACCATAGAAGCCATGGCTAGGGTTTGTTCAAGCTTTCCAAGCTCCATAGTAAGTACCTCCTAGCCCTGTTTTTAATGTTCTTCATATTCTTGAGACCCTTGTAGCTCGGTTTAGCTATTTTTAGCTATATTTTGAGCTATGGTGTATGTTCATGTAACACCCTAAATTTTGGCCTAGTAGGATTGGGCCTTGTGTGTGGGAGCTGCTAGGAGGCTACACACAAAAGTTTATGTGTGCAAGAATTATCACAATTAACTGGTTGCTTTGATGGTTAAGTGATATTGGAGTGTTTGAGGTGTTGGTGAAGTCCTGGGTTCAAGCCTCATCATATGGAAATTTTTTGTTTAAGCATTAGGGGGATCTTAATTTTTGGTAATAAGCCTTTTAAATTATTGAGGCTAAAATGTGTCACAAGGAAGTGTGTGGTATGGTGGAAAGGTGGCTTTAGGAGTTTGCATTTGGCCTAGGTTCGAATCACTCCCTTCTTAAAGGGGTATTTATTTTACTCCTCTGCTGAGCTAGTAGTTGAGTTGGAATTGAACTTTGGTGGAGAAGGTTTGAATTGGTCAGGCGAGTGATTTAAGGAGTGGATTAGGGAGTGATTTATGGAGGACAAAGTGGTGTTTGAGTTGGTGTGGTATTGTGTCGAATAGTCTTTCTCCCCCTCTTAATTCTTTTGGGATAGCAACTCTTTCTCTTCACCTTATTGTTTGGGCCAACTGTTCCTTTATTCTTAAGTAACTTTGCGATTCGGGAATTCCATAGACCTAGTGGTTAATCTTTGGCAGCGGTGTAGGGGTGTGGCCTTCTGTCGACCGATCAAGGTAAGGATTTAGAGTTCTTTAATAAGTATGATAATGTAAGGATTTATTGGATGTTGGTCTGGTTGTACAAGGAAGGGATTGATGACAAATGTGTTTGAATATAGGCTTTGGGCTCATGAGCGGTTCACTCGGCTTCGTTAATAGGTGTGTATTTTTACCCTGTACCTGATAGTCGACTGATAAGCCGAAGGTGTGTACACACACTACTTAAGTTGTAGAGCGAAAAAAGCCGAAATGCCAAAAAACCAGAAATACGACTATTGAGGCCACATGGGTGTGTGGATGCCCGTATGGTGGATCAAGCCCAAAAACATGGGCGTTAGACTGTTGAGGCCACCGCGAGTGTTCTCGTGGGCATAGGCTATTCTGGGCCTCGATAGGCTGAAATGGGCCGTGTGGGCCTAATGGGCTCGTGGGCCCCACACGAATAAAATTTACGGTAAGTGACTAATAATGAACTGGGCTATGGCATTCGCATAGCAGTAACTGATTTGGGCTAAATGGGCCACATGAGCGTATGGGCCCACTTGGGCCGAATATTGGGCTTTGGGCCCAATTACACCATTTTGACGATATATGTTATCTGTGTCACTCGAGGTGACTGTAGACCTTCGAAAAGGTTGTAAAATGATTGAAATGCCCCCACAGGATAAAATGACCGTTATGCCCCTGAAGGAAAAATGACTAAAATGGCCCTACATGTTATATGATTATTATTGTATGCTATTTATGATATGGTTGCATTCATGTGATATTATGCTGCATGGGGTTGGGTTATGTGATTGGAGGAAGTATTCTGTTCTGGCAGCACTACTGCATATTTCTGATGGCTATTAGCCTATTGTTTTAGCAGCTCTACTGCAAATTCTATTTAGTGCCGCATCGGTACTATTATGTGGTGTGTAAGGATGGGTGGGTTGATACTATATCCCCGCATGGAGTGTATAGTTATACAGAGCTGGTGTGTAGAGGCTGGATGGATAGGATTTTTGCATGCATGATTATTTTGATTCTGTTCTGTTTAGGGCTAAGGCCCACACTGCATCTGTTCTGTAATGGGCTTAGGCCCAGTTGGACATTACTTTTGAGATGGGCCCAGGCCTAAACTGTTCTGATTGATCACTTTTTTTATTTGGGGTGCACATTGAGTTTTGCAAACTCACCAAACTATTTAACTGTGCAGGTAATCTCTATGCATAGAATGGTTCGGTGCTGCAAAGGACTTGGAGCTGGCCATACATTTAGACTTGCTTTGGAATTTATTTACCTTATTTACTAACTTTTGGGTTGTAAAAATGCCTTTCTACTTTCTGGGTTTTAAATTTGGAATCTTATTTATAGGTTTACAATTGCTAGAAGTAGAACACCAAAACAATAACTATTTTTCAAAATATCACGTTTCCGCAACTATTTTACATTAAGCTTCCACAACAAATAAGGTTTTAAAGGTAGTAGCATTTTACAAGAGAATGACTTTTAATAAACCACGTTTTAAAAGCAAGAAAACAAAAATCTGAGGTTTTAAATGGCAACAAGTTTTAATTGTAAGAATGGTTGTTCAATGGAAACTGGTTTCAAAAACACTTTAATGTGACACGCCAGATTCGGGCCTAACTTCTAGGCCGAGTTTGGGGTGTTACAGTTAAAAAATTTACCCATGTATGACATGCATGTATTTTGATGTTTTATGGAAGAATATGAAAGTTTGATGAAGGATAAACATCTTTTCCTAAGTGATTTTCATGAAAAATACATGAAAAGGACTAAATTGTAAAAGTTATAAAAATGGTTAAATATGTGTGAAATAGTAGAAATTGAAAGTTTCTATAGCTGAGAATATGATTCGACTAGGCTTGAAATATAAGAAAGTTAAATGAAAATCACTTTACGAGCCTAGGGGCAAAAGTGTAATTATGTAAAAGTTTAGGGACAAAAATATAATTTTTCATAGTATGATTTTTGAGTCACAAAGAGTAATGTGACCAATAAATAAGCTAAATGTGACGTTATAGATCAAAGAAAATGAGATTCAAACCTAGAACAGGAAAAAGGAAAGAAATTGACAATTAGGTTCCTTTCTACCTTTTTGGTATCGAGGTAAGTTCATGTGTAAATAATGCAATCTTATGTGATATATGTGGCGTTTCGATATTGTATGAATAATATTTTGTCTCTATGAAATTTATTATTTACGATTTTGATTAGATGTCGAGGAATGAGAATCTTCGATTTTAATCTTAATAGTGAATAGAATACAGCTGCCAGGTTGTTAAGGTTTTGTGTAAGACCATATCTGGGATATGGCCTTGGTATAGGATTTCGTATAAGACCATGTCAGGAACATGGCATCGATATGATATTTCCTATAAGACCATATTGGGGATATGGCATTGATACGATATCATATGTATGAGACTTACGAGTATCTTTTAGCATTTTAAGTAATTCAACAGGTATGTCGAAAATAAGAAAGTATGTGACTAAATCACGAGTGGTACAGGTATTTACCTAGAACTCATATGAAGTGAATTCGGTATATGACAAATCCATGGTAAGTTTGTATGAATTTAAAGTTTCATAATGTTTCGATATTTGAAACTACTTAATATTATGACAATGTATGATATAGCTATGAAAATCGAGTGACATAGCCTCGATGAGGAAATGGTGAAAATAAGCTAAATGAAATTTCAGATAAAGATTCAAAATAATGAGGATACTCATGCCATAGTATTGAGTAAAGAAGGTCCCATGTAAGACCATGTTAGGGATATGGCCTCGGCACCAAAGGATAATTTCGTATAAGACCATGTCTGGGACATGGCATCGACATCTATGTATGATCTCGTATAAAACCAGGTCTGGGATATGGGTTTGACATCAAGCTATGAGATCCTATGTAAAACCATATCTGGGATATGGCATCGACATCAATATGTGATCCCATGCAAGATCATATCTGGGATATGGCACTGGCATCAAAATTTATGCATGATGAATTTGAATATCCTTTGATATTCCGAGTAGTTCAATGGGTAAAGAGCTAAGTCTATGTTTAAGAGAAATAAAGTGCTAAAGTTATGCGATTAGGTGATACAAGTACCTATGAGTAACTTACGAGAAATGAATGCAAAATATAATGTGATATGTAATTTGGTAAGAGTAAGCATTATGAATGATTGAGCAAAAATTATGAGCTTAAACACAAACCACATTATAATACCCTTATGGTTAAGAAAAATAAAAGAATGTCAATAGTTTTTTATTACTTGCATATGAACTTACTAAGCATTATTGCTTACTCCTCTCTCATTCCTATTTCTTATAGGTTAATTTAGCTAGCTCGGGTTGGAGATCGCCGGAGATGTTTTCACACTATCAAGCTGGCACTTTGGGTATAAGTATTCAAGCTTTCTTGAAATATGGCATGTATAGGAACTTTGTCTTTTGAATAATTAAGTCTTGTAAATGTAGCCAAATGTATTGGCTTAAATTGGTTTATGGTTCAATTTGAAAACAGCCATGAGTGAAGGCTTATGTCGATTTTATAATCATGCTTGTGTTAGTGCCATTTTATGAATGTGAAATTAGTATGGTTACCATAGGCTAAATGTGATGATTAAATATTACCAATGATGATATGGGAATACCATGTGATGTTATGTGAATGTATTTACTTTTCAGGGTGGCAATTGGCTTGGTAAATAACCTTATCATTGTCCACATGGGTAGACACACAAGCGTGTGTCTAGGCCGTGTGTGACACATGGTCAGCCCCAAGGGTGTGTTAATAAGCCGTGTGTCCCCTGCATTTTAATTGTGAGAATTCGACTCATCACACGGGCTAGCACACGGGCGTGTGCCTAGGCCGTGTGCTTCTTAAGGAGTTACTAATGTCATAAATAGAATATCCCTAGTTTTCACACATGGGTGAGGACAGGGGCGTGTCTAGACCGTGTGAAGGACATAGGCTATTGATACGGGCGTGTGTCCGACCATGTGGAAACTCCTGTAGGTTTGACATAAAAATAAATTCTACACGGGCTAGGGATATAGGCGTGTGAGACCACACGACCTACCCACACGATCATGTCCCAAGTTACATGGGCGTGTGACCCCTGTTTAGGAAATTTTTTTCAAAGAGTGTAAAATTTTCTGATTGAACTCCGAAACCTTCCGGATGCATGTTTAAGGCTTTGTAGGCCCATGATATGTAGGTATTGAATAAGAAAGAAAATTTTTAAGTTGGAACAAAATTTTATAGCCTGATATTACATGTTTAGGCAATGTTAAGCTTGGTAATGCCTCGTATCCGGTCCCAGCGTCGGACACGGGTAAAGGGTGTTACATTTAATGGTATTAGAGCTATGATTTAGTTGATTCTCAGACTAACCTAGCTTATGAGAGTTTAGCTATACATGCCATATTACTATTCATGATAGTGTGATATCTCTCAGCTTTAACGAAATTGTCTGTTAAGACAGATGATTCCCAACTGAGCTATTTTTGATAATGCTGAAAATGATAATGAGATGATTGAAATGTGCTTATAAGGTGTCGAAATTCAGGAAGGTATGAATAGAAGTTCATGACATGTGTGTAATAAGATATGAAATGAGACAATCATAAGTTGATAAATGTGAGAATGTGGAACGAAATGAAAGTTATATGATGATAAACCCATCCATGTTAGTTTACATGCATACAATATTATGTGCCCAACATATTGGATTAAGTGAATAGCATGAGTAAACTTACCCAATGAATGTAATATGTGTGTATGTACATTTGTTTGAATAATGTGTGATTAGTATGTCCACATAGTTGAACCTCAGGTTTAACTATTAAATTAGAGAATATATAATGTTTTGATTTATGACTCTGTTATGAAGCCTCAAATATTATAATAGTATGGGAGTTGAACTGGAAGATCAAATTAAGTAGAATGTAGGAGATGAGTACGATCATTTAATAATGAATTAACGGATAAAACCATGGTTGGACCATGGCAGTGCAAGTGATCTCGTGTAAGACCATGTTTGGGACATGGCATTGGCATCGATATGAGACTTTGTGTAATACCAAAGTTGGACTATGGCATCAAGTAAATGACGTACTCAAACCCGTAAGACGTTATCTAATTTGACAAGTGATAGTAAGAGAAATTGGAGTTAGATGTTGGGTATTTAATTAGATACTGATATAGAGCTTGAGTAAGTAAATTCACTATTTGAAATTATGGATGATAGGAAACATTTGTAACATGAATAAGTGTGAAAATTTTCTTGGAGTGAGTTGTGTGATAAGATGATATTACATTAATGATAAATTCTAAGTCATATGTGTGTAGCCATGAGAGTCAAGTTAAAGGCTTTACGAACTCACCCCCTTACCAGTGTTGATTTATAATGAAATTTTACGAGAATAGAGTTGAATAATTTCATAAGTATAAGACTAAAGAGTTCAGTGGTGAAACAATTAGTAATACATACAGAGATGAGAACAGTTTGGAAAGTGAAAATAGGTTGGGAAAATATCAGAATGTTTTAAAGATTAAACAGATTATGAAATGTCATGAATAAAGAAAAAAGTCTAGACTTGGTTATTCGACTCAATTGAGTGTGAGGTCTAAAGTATGTATTTACCGAAATCCTCCCAAATTAATGTTCATTAGTGAATGAAATAATACAGGGTTTATGATGACAGAATTAGACAAAGAAATGATATTTGAGCTATAAAAATATTTGAGTATGACAATCATGGTTGAATAGATTATAATTATCTTTTTGAGTATTCTGTAGAAATATTCATTCACCCTCAAGGGTTATGTGATTGTCCATTTTCTGATGAAATTAAGATCATGTAAGAATGTTAGTGGACCGTAAAATTTGACGAAAGTGTTGTTGGTTTTGGTGATTCATGATTAACATTTCTTTATCTCACCAGAATTCTATTCTAAAATATTGGAATGAACTCGAAGGCAAAGATTTTATGTGAAACCATTCTTATACTTCTACTGATCATGGATTTTGTCTTATATATGTGGGAAGTATATTATCTCTGTTATGATGAAAGTCCGGAATAGATAAGTAGTGTTTTTCTTCTGATTTTCTCTGAGGAATTTTCAAGATCTTTATTATCTTCTTGTGAGTTATGTTCTCGGACTTCTGGCATGGCACCGTATCTTGGGTATCTTTATCTCGGTTTTTCTATCATTCCCACTTCGTGAATTATTAACCATGGTTTATCTTTAAAGTGTGTTCTTTAGTTTGTGATAGTTATGTCTACTATGATTATGCTTTTAGTTCGATCATAGAAAATGATGCTTCTAGTATTTGGATACCTCTAATTTTCATATAAGGAGTCAATATCAATAAAGGTATAAGTGGAGAAATCTCAAGTTGCAAGTTGTGCGATGGATTTTCCAGGTAAGTCAATTAAAGTCAATGCATTCAATAGAGATATCCTTGATATACTGAGCTAAGACGATAGTAAAGGTTTTTGATTAGCATAATAAGAGAATTTTAAGAGATTGTGTGTTTGAACTGTATCCTCAGTATGAAGAAAAGAGTAAATTGATTTGCCGAGTTATGATTCGAGTTATGTATATGTTTAAGCAAGCTCCAACTAAGAGAATAAATTCTATGTATTCACGAGTATGAAGACAGAAAGTCTGAATGAAGAAATTATATTCTATAAAGTATAATACAAAGATATGCCTATTGGATTATTCTAACCGAATGATGTTATTACAAGTTAAAGTTGTTCTGATTGGAAAAACTATCACATTTATGAAAGTTTGAATGGTCTGTTGCATGTTGGTAAAGTTGAAAACAATCGATGGTATTATTAATCGAAAGTTCTAGCTCTGAGTTTAGTTTGAATTGAGTAAGGAATTTATGATTTTCAGTGATGCGCTATTGGATGAATTGGAATGTGTCTTAATACAAGAATGTAAAGAGGTAGTTTGTACCTTTAGACGGTTAAAGTTATGTCAAAAAGAACTGTTCGACTGGTAGTTTAGAGACGACCACTTTTATGTCTGTGTTGTGTTGTGAATCCGATGATATAGTGTGTTCAACGGAAAATGTCATATGTTTCCTGAATCCTGAAGGGTTAAAGTATCTAAGGCTGAATAAAAATCTGAATTTAAGACAGTGTTAATGGCTTGAGTTATTGCAAGAGTATGTGAAGTTATCGAATTACTTTTTGGGAGGCAGATATAGTACAGATATTGGGATGGAAACTCACCGTTTGATTGATGCGAGTTGGATACCAGATTGACCTTATTTGGTAATGGTCTAATTCTAGTTATATTAAATGCTAAAGTGAGTTTTTCTTTGTGAAACTGAGAAGTTCAGAAGTGTAATTGTGAATGGTAATCTAAACAAGTTCAAAATGAGTTTAGTACTGATGTTAAAATTCAGGTCGGTTATGATTCATGTTATTATTGTTATTACGAGATAGAGTTTGTGTATTGATGAATCCAGAACTTATTCAGAAATTTGTGGTACAAGGCTCAGTAATAGCACGTTTGTTCCTTCAAGAATAATAAAATGTGTAGTTATATGAGTAAATATTCTAGTGATGGAATACATATCACAATATGTTTGAGTTTATGTTCAGAGATTTGTCGACAGGTAAAAGCTAAATTTCAAGAGTATTCAAGACTATTACAGTCGGTGAAGGTTCTAGGATAAAGATGAGATGAAATTCCTACAAATGTAGAATCGGGATGGTCATAATCTCTAAAAAGAAGGATGTATATTGGATGGTGGTAAATGGTTTGGCAAGGGTCTGTATGATCATTTTAATATGTACAGAGCTCTTATTTGACAATTACTGAGTATACGTGTCATAGAGAGAGAGAGAGTAATTCAAATTTTAAAGATGTGCCTCGACGCTGTGTGATAAAGTTTAAAGGTCACTGGAATGAGATATACGAGGTTAAGCCGAATTTTGATTTTGGAAAGTTAGTGAAAATGTTTCATGAGAGTTGAAAGTGACTTTATTTGGTAGGATTTTCAAGGACGAAAATCCCTAAAGGGGGGATGAGTTGTAATAGCCTGACTTGGGCCTAGTCGAAACAGTGGTTTCAGGACCACGAATCCGACGAGAAAATTTATATGTTTATTATATTTTTATGTTCTACGGTTTCACGAAAAGATTTCGTGAAAATTTTGTTCGAAAATTTTGACGTTCGGACACTCAATTTAGTCAAAAGGACTAAATTATAAATAGTGTAAAAGTTGAGTTTCACATGTTAGAAGTGTCCAATTGTCATGAGGTTTTAAATTACAAGTCCTTAATTGACAATTAGACCATTAGTTAAGTTGTGGACAAATATGGACATGATAAGGTATGTTTTAAATTGTTTTTCATTAAGGGTATTTTAGTCATTTGGAAAATAAAGCCAAAATAACATGAGAAAAGATATCATCTTCCTCATTTTCTCATGCCTTAGCTGAATGTACCATGGAAGCCATGGCTAGGGTTTGTTCAAGCTTTCCAAGCTCTATAGTAAGTACCTCCTAGCCCCGTTTTTAATGTTCTTCATATTTTTGAGACCCTCGTAGCTTGATTTAGCTATTTCTAGCTATATTTTGAGCTAGGGTGCATGTTCAAAAATTTACCCAAGTATGACATGCATGTATTTTGATGTTTTATGGAGGAATATGAAAGTATGATGAACAATAAACATCTTTTCCTAAGTGGTTTTCATGAAAAATACATGAAAAGGACTAAATTGTAAAAGTTTTAAAAATGGTCAAATATGTGTGAAATAGTAGAAATTGAAAGTTGCTATAGTTGACAATATGATTCAACTAGGCTTGAAATATAAGAAAGTTAAATGAAAATCACTTTACGAGCCTAGAGGCAAAAGTGTAATTATGTAAAAGTTTAGGGACAAAAATGTAATTTCTCCATAGTATGCTTTTTGAGTCACAAAGAATAATGTGACTAATGAATAAGCTAAATGTGATGTTATAGATCAAAGAAAATGGGATTCGAACCTAGAACGGGAAAAAGTAGAGAAATTGACGATTATGTTCCTTTGTACCTTTTTGGTATCGAGGTAGGTTAAATAATTCAATCTTATGTGATATATGTGGCGTTTCGATATTGTATGAATAATATTTTGTCTCTATGAAATTTATTATTTACGATTTTGACAAGATGTCGAGGAATGAGAATCTTCGATTTTAATCTTAAGAGTGAATATTATACAACTGCCAGGTTGTTAAGGTTCCGTGTAAAACCATATCTGTGATAAGGCCTCAGTATAGGATTTCATATAAGACCATGTCAGGGACATGGCGTGGGTATGATATTTCCTATAAGATCATATCGGGGATATGGCATTGATACGATATCATATGTATGAGACTTACAAGTATCTTTTAGCTTTTTAAGTAATTCAACAGGTATGTCGAAAATAAGGAAGTATGTGACTAAATCACGAGTGGTACAGGTATGTACCTAGAACTCATATGAAGTGAATTCTGTATATGACGAATCCATGGTAAGTTTGTATGAATTTAAAGTTTCATAATGTTTTGATATTTGAAACTACTTAATATTATGACAATGTATGATATAGCTATGAAAATCGAGTGACATAGCCTCGATGATGAAATGGTGAAAATAAGCTAAGTGAAATCTCGGATAAAGATTTGAAATAATGAGGATACTCATGTCATAGCACTGAGTAAAGAAGGTCCTATGTAAGACCATGTCAGGGATATGGCCTCGAAACTAAAGGATAATTTCGTATAAGACCATGTCTGGGACATGGCATCGACATCTGTGTATGATCTCGTATAAAACCAAGTCTGGGACATGGCTTCGACATTGAGCTATGAGATCCCGTGTAAGACAGTAACTGGGATGCGGAATCAGCATCAATAGGTGATCCCATGCAAGACCATATCTGGGATAAGGCGTTGGCATCAAAATTTATGCATGATGAATTTGAATATCCTTTAATATTCCGAGTAGTTCAATGGGCAAAGAGCTAAGTCTATCTTTAAGAGAAATAAAGTGCTAAAGTTATGTGATTAGGTGATACAAGTACCGACTAGTAACTTACGAGAAATGAATGCAAAATATAATGTGATATGTGATTTGGTAAGAGTAAGCATTTTGAATGATTGAGCGAAAATTATGAGCTTAAGCGCAAACCACATTATAATACCCTTGTGGTTAAGAAAAATAAAAGAATGTCAATAGTTGTTTATTACTTGCATATGAACTTACCAAGCATTATTGCTTACTCCTCTCTCATTCCTATTTCTTATAGGTTAATTTAGCTAGCTCGGGTTGGAGATCGCCGGAGATGTTTTCACACTATCAAGCTGGCATTTTGGGTATAAGTATTGAAGCTTTCTTGAAATATGGCATGTATAGGAACTTTGTCTTTTGAATAACTAAGTCTTGTAAATGTAGCCAAATGTATTGGCCTAAATTGGTTTATGGTTCAATTTGAAAATAGCCATGAGTGACGACTTATGTCGATTTTATAATCATGCTTGTGTTAGTGCCATTTTATGAATGTGAAATTAGTATGGTTACCATAGGCTAAATGTGATAATTAAATATTACCAATGATGATATAGGAATGCCATGTGATGTTGTGTAAATGTATTAACTTTTTAGGGTGGCAATTAGGTTGGTAAATAGCCTTATAATTGTCCACAGGGGTAGAGACACGGGCTTGTGTCTAGGCCGTGTGTGACACACGGTTAGCTCCATAGGTGTGTTAATAGGTCGTGTGTCCCCTGCATTTTAACTATAAGAATTCGAATCATTACACGGGCCAGCACAGGGGCGTGTGCCTAGGCCATGTGCTTTTTAAGGGTTGCTGACGTCATAAACAAAATACCCCTAGTTTTCACACACGGGTGAGGACACAGGCGTGTCTAGACTATATGAAGGACACAGGCTATTGACACGGGCGTGTGTCCGGTCGTGTGAAACCCCTATAGGTTCGACATAAAAATAAATTCTACATGGGCTTGGGATATGGGTGTGTGAGACCACACGGCCTGCCCACACGGGCGTGTGACCCCTATTTAGGCAAAAATTTTCAAAGAGTGTAAAATTTTCCGGTTGAACTCTGAAACCTTCCGGATGTATGTTTAAGCCCTTGTAGGCCCATGATATGTAGGTATTGAATAAGAAAGAAAATTTTTATGTTTGAACAAAATTTTATAGCTCGATATTCCATGTTCAAGCAAGGTTAGGCATGGTAATGCTTCGTATCCGGTCCCGACGTCGGACACGGGTAAGGGGTGTTACACGAAAGTCCTGGATATATGGGGAAAGGTTATCGGTTCCCACTTAATCTCTTCTCCACTCAGTCGCGCTCTTCTCTTTTCTTGCTTCTTCTCCAGTTCTCTCTTCTTTTGCCTCACATCTGGCTTGTATCCTAAGCTAAAGCGGTCTCGTTTGTCCATTAGCATTGGTGTCTCGACCCTTCATTGTAGGTATTTTCCAAGTCCTCTCCCAGGCAAGGCTCCTTTCGCAACCGTCAACTGTAGGCCCGTCCTCGTAGTTTTGGATATTTTGGGCATCGGGACCTTGTTTCCTTCAACGATAAAAGTTGCATTCACAAATTCCAAATATCAAAAAGAACATTCTATCGCTTCATTGTCTTCCCCTATATATGGTGCGTCACTGGTTACAGATGCAATAATGTCTTCTTCCACGTTTATTGTTACCAGTCGACCCTCTGTTACCAACTTTAGCTTTTGGTGCAGTGATGATGGCACCGACCCCAGCTGAGTGAATCCAAGGCCTTCCCAACAAGCAATTATAAGAAGGTTTGATGTCCATCATCAAGAAATCTACCTCATACGTGTTTGGACCATTCAAAAGGGGTATCTCAATCCTTCCCATCACCCTTCTTTCTGTACCATCGAATGTTCTTACTATATTTTGACACGTCTTCATATGAGAGCTATCCACAGGAAACCTATTCAGTGTGGATAGAGGCAAGACGTTCAGTGCAAATCCATTATCAATTAACACCCCTGGAAATGTATATCTTTTGCAGCGGGTGGGGATGTGTAGAGCCTTTGTAGATCCCATGCTCCTTGGTGGTATTTCGTCGTCATTAAAGAAGATGAAGTTGTCGGCACTTATATTGTTAACTAGGCAGTTCAGCTTGTTTAAAGAGATATCATTAGTGACATAAGTTTCATTTAGCACCTTCATCAACGCGCTACGATGAGTCTCTGAGCTCAAGAGCAAGGCTAGTACTGATATGCAAGTTGATTGTTTATGTAGCTGTTCTACAATGTTGTACTTGCTATGCTTTAAAAATTTCAAGAATTCCCTAGCCTAGTTCTCAGTTACTGGCTCGTTAACTTGTGATTTAAGCCTAGCCGTCTTTTCCTTCTTATACTCAACTACTGGGGTCTTTCCTTTATTGGGCTCGATTCTTGTACTTGCAGGATTATAATGCTTCACACTGTGTGTGTAGAAACCTATATCTTGGCCCTCTTCTGAAGTGCTAGCCAGGTTCTCTTCTCTCAGGATCGTCATGTTGCAATCATAATTCCAGGGAACCCTCTTGCTATCCTTATAGGGAAAGGCTACAGGTTTCTAGATTATGACCCTTGGTACAATTTGAACTTTAGCTTCATTGCTTCTTGGTCATGAAATAATAACCACCAAGTGGTTGACCTTATGGACCTTCTCCATCGATCTTTCCTCTAAGGCACATATATCTCCTTCTTCGAAGCTCTTAACCTCTTTATAAAATTCAATTTCCTTGTTATCCATCAGATTTTGTACTAGGGTCCTAAACTCAATGCACTCTTGGATTTCATACCTCCTTAGCATGGAACTCACAGTAGTTCCTCATCCCTTCGGGTGTCTTCTCTGAATCTTATTTGATTAATCTTCCTCTACCAACTTTTCCCAAACCCATCTCAGTGGGGTTTTTACTTCTGCCATATCAATTTTGGTTCTTTTACCTCCACTCTCAATTATTGTGTTTACCCCTTTATCAGAATGACTGGGTTACGGATTTCCTACCACATTAGGTCCCGATGGGTCATCGAACTTCACAATGCCCATCTTGATGAACTTTTAATCAACTTTTTAAAGGCCGTGCAGTTCTCGATTGAGTGTCCCATGATTCTCGCGTGCTACTCACATTGAGCATTTGCGTCATACCATTTGGGAATGAAGGTTGCATAGGTTTCAAGTAGAAAAGAGATACGACATATGCATCAAATAGACTCTGATATAGCTCCCTATATGTCATTGGGATGGGTGTGAACTAGAGCCTTTCTGTATTTGGCCTTAGGTTGGATTTTTGCCTTTGGGGGCCCTGATGGCTAGTAGTTACTATCCTTGGCGGGCCAACAGTGATTGGTTTTAAATAACCATTGTTATATGTGCTTACATTATTCACCTCAATTTCCTTCTTCCTCGGGGTTGATCTTTTGGCACTTCCCCCTGCGTCCATCTTACCACTTCTCACAGCATTTTCAATCATTTCACCGGGCATTACTATATTCGATAAGCTCTTAGTAGCGCCACCCAACATATAGTTGATGAACGGGGCTTTTAAAGTATTGATGAAAAGTATTGTGGTTTCTTTCTCTAGAAGAGTGGCGGATTTGCATTGCCACCTCTCTCCATCTTTAGGCATATTACCTGAAGCTCTCACTTTGCTACTTCTCCATATTCTGTAACGTGATTCTGTTGGGCGTCATGTCCCTCACTTATATTGCTTTATAAAAGCTTGTGCCAAGTCTTTCCATGAATTGATTTTGGCACGGCTCAGTTGGTTGTACCATTTGGCTACTGACCCGATCTGTAACACCCCAAACCCGGTCCAAACACCACGACCGAATCTGGTATGTCACTAAGAAAATTTAATAAATCATGTCGCATTTTTGGAAAATATTTTCCTTGATTTTAACCTTTTATTCGGGAAAAATTAATAGGTTGTTAATTTAGATAAGCTATAAATTCTATGAGATGTTTTTATGAATTAAAAATCGAAACTTAAATACATGCCTTGGAAAAAAAATGTAAACTTAAAATGTCTGATAATAATAATAAAAGCCCAAAATTAAAACTAAACCGAAATATAAAGCTAACAGCCCGTGGCCTTATTACATTGAAATTTAAAACCCATTAAATAAAGTTATAAAATAATAAACTAAAGTCTTCTGCTGAATCCAAATGTTCTTTTGCATAGCCACCTTGCGCTCCTCTTTAGCCCGGTCCGATGCACTAGGTGCTACCTGAAAAAATATTAAATAATAGGTTGAGTCGCGAGACTCGCATGTACAAACCGTGCACCATCGATTTGGGCCTTAGCCCCACGTAATGTAATAATGATTAATATATATAACAATAATTTTGCAAGCCCAACCCAAATCCTAGGTTTCCATCCGCTACACGCCACCCATACCAGCCATTCACACCATTGGGGATTTCTACAATCAACCCACACCGCTATTACAAAGATCGATGGCGTCATGCTACTCATCGTCGATTATGGCAAGAGCTACTACAATGCATCATGGCAAAAGCCACTACAATGCATCATGGCAAAAGCCACTACACGTAACACTTCCCCTTTCATCAAACCCAACCCCGTGCAATCATAGAAATTGGCATACTTATAAAACATATCATCTTAACAGGAACATTTACTGAAGAATGATAGAGATCACTAACCTAGTGATTTGCTTTTACCCTCCTCGGGTTTCGAATGTTATGCCGAGATTTCGGCATTTAACAGAATATAAGCAGATTTATTAATACATTTTAACAGACAATCTAATGGAGTGAAAAGTTACACACCTGATATCGCGTAGCTTTACACCCTTAGTCAATATCCTTACAATCTGGATCTACAACCCTTAGTCTAAAACCTTGCTCAAAAGTTGAAGAACACGAAGATTTGGCCTCCCATACAATCGGCCAATGGTTAGTAAATACTCGAATTCACACGTTAAAAATCGGTAGATCTCCTTACCTTGAAATCCCAAAAGTAACACGATTCGAGTGTTCCTGAACTATAACTTAGAGATCTACGCGATTGACTCCTCTACAGATCCCGAAATGCCAAAAATAAGAGAAAAAATCAAGATTAATTTCCATATAGCCATTCGGATAGAGTCTCTAAAAAGTCGTAAAAAACTGTAACCTCACGAATCGATACTTACCCTAAGTTTTCTTCAAGATTCGGCACAAGCAGACACCTCAGAGAGAATTCGGCAGGTATAGGAGATGAGATCTAGGGATTTTGGCTTTTTGAAAATCCCGAAAAAGATGAACAAGAGGAAGATTTCGGCTACAAGAACAAACAAGAGTGTAGTTTTGACTTTTAATGAATGGGAGAAGAATAACAATGGAGATAAGAAGATTCAGCTAATAGGAAATTTCAAAGAAAGAAGAAAGGGTGAAGGAGGTGGTGATTTTCGACTTTTTGAAAGAAAGTTGACAGAAAATTGTGGAGGGAGAGATTGAGAATTTCGGCACAAAGAATGAAGAAAAAGTAGGGTTCAAATGCAGAAATTGATGAGCTATTCCCCCTATTTATAGAAAATTTGGCACCCCCTATGGCTATTAGAAACCGATTTCTTTACTCCTCTAGGTGATGAAATTTCGGCCAACTCTGCTCTCAACAGATAGCTCCTAATTTTTCTCCTTTTATCTTCCCTATTATCAACTATATTATCTACATTATTCCATTCACATAAATCCTCCTATTTTCGAGCCTTGTAGCCGTCCACTCCACCTAACCCTAATGCCAAAAATTAGCTAACTTAAATCAAAGGAATTGGGCTCCTTGAAACTTAAATTTGGGCCCTTTACTCCCTAGTGTGGCGTCACCTCATTGTTCCCATAGTGGCGCTACTGACCATTTGGGCCACTAGCCCATTTTGATGTTTTAAACATAGGTACTACCTTTTTAAGTCCTATAATGCCCAAACAGAAAACTTAATTAGGGCCTCAACCCAAACCTAAGAGTCCATTTTTGTGTCCTCTCTTTTCTTAATCTGCTTATGAGGCCTCATGCCTGAGACTAGGGTCCACTAAGTAAGAACATAAATTTTTCCTATGGTCTCCCCTAACTCTAAGGCTTCAAATAATCCTAATAATACCCTAATATTATTATTCTAAGTGCTACACATACATATTAACTCCCATGCATAGAAATTAAAAGTTTCGGGATTTTTGGGGTGTTACAACCCAGCAGGCCCAAATCTACTAGGCCCAAATTCCGGATGTTATAGGTCTACCCCTTAAAGAAATTTCGTCCTCGAAATTTTCAACTAACTATCAATTGTACTACCCAAGTCTCATCACTACGCCGCTGCAAGACTCTAATTGAAAAAAATAAACACTCAATATACTACAAGAGGGTACGCACCATTACTCGTGATCCGAGCGTCTTCGTCCCCTTGTACTCATTCTTTCGATCGACGTTTATTTGATTAAGAATTTTATGAATAATTAATTCTTCCCACTTATTAACCGCGAACAATCTTATGTAAAATCATTTCGATAGTAGTTCTTTCGAATTCAAATTCTATCTACGGGTTTAGTTCTCAAGTCGATACTTCCTAGTCCTAGAGTTCACCTTCAGTCAACATTCATCACACATCAATCATAAGAACAGCCTTATTGTAATATCCCGGGTTAGGGGCTATTTTTGTTATTGCATTGTTTGCATATAATTGGTCTGCAATGTTGTTGTTTTGATGTTTTGGGGCTTAGTTGTAAGCTTGGTGTAAGCCTGAGTGGTAGGAAAAATTTTAGTTTTTAAGCTTTATGTGAGAGGAGCTGCAGGAACTAGAGGTTATAAATATTTTTAGGTGAATGTTAGCAAAAGAATTGAGCTAGTGGAGTGGCAAGATAGGCGCCACTTAAGAGCTTGAGTTTGGCGTCACTTGTGGGAAGAGGTCTGTGTTCAAGCGCAAAAGTCTCATCTTTTGCTTCCATTTTGACGGCATGGTGGAGGAGAGGTTGTGTGCGCTCAAACTCGCTATAGACCAAGTCAAATAATTTAAATGGTGGGTGGAGAGTAAATTAGGAAGTGGACTAATTCAAAGTGATTTGAATTAGTGGAGGGAGTGTTTGTAGGTGATGGCCGAACCTTGGGTGCTTCATGGGGAGTGGCGGTTTTGGTAGGTGTGTAGTGGAGTCTTAGAAATTCACTTTGCATTTTGTGCATTTTCGGTCATTTTGTGTCAAAGCAAAATTTCTTCTTTTGTATAGCTAGTCAATTTTTCAAAGAGAATTCCTTCATTTTTCTTCTTGAAACCGAAAGACCAAACCCCTAAAGCTTCTTTGAAATTTGCATTGCTTCTCTTGATTTTGTGTGTGTGGTCAATGCTCTCTTCCAACTCTTTCTCTTTTGTTCATTTGTGCTAAGTCGAAATAGCCATTTTCTTCCTCACATATTTTGCTTTTCTTCATTTCATAAGTGTTAAACTTACCTTGCCTTCTAAACCTAATTCTCCATTTGTTTTCTCCATTTCTATTGAGCCGAAACCATCTCATCTTGTCCCCTCAAACTTTCATCTTCTTTCTCAATACCCTTTTAGAAACTCTATTCTCATTTCACATCTTCTTTTTCTCCCTTTCTTTCAACTCAAGCGAACATAAGTGTGTTAAACACGTAAGGCCGAATCCTCTTTTCCTCTTTGTTTAATGTGTTAGCTTAATCTCTCTCTCTCTAGTGGTTTCTTGGTTGAATAGTAGATTGGTGTGGATCTCTTCTAGTTTGGTTTTCAATCGGGTTAGAGGAAGGTAAGTGCTTGGCGAATGGCCATTTCCCTCTCCTTTGTTCTTTGTCGATTTTGGTTTGGCTAAGAGCTGATTTTGGGCTTTTGTTGAAAGGAGTTAATCTATTTGTTTGAACCGATTTCATTATAGGGTATCCGGATTTCAAGCGATCATTTGGAGAAGCCGAGTGGTAAGTGGTGGTAAGAGGTTATTTTGGTTAGTCTATTCTTTTAGATTTCAATAAGCCAAAGTCTTCAAAAGATTAACTGCTTTTCTTATTAGGGTGTGGCGATTGTCAAATGAACCATTGTTTGGTTTGGGGTTTGATAGGAAACCAAACCATTTGTAAGGTAAGGGTTTAAGTGTTAGCCCTCTTGAGTTATCTGTTTTGGCCGAATGGTATAGGTGGCTAATCTTCTGTTTGGCCGATTATAGGAGCAAGGTAATCGAGAGTCTTAGAACGGTTCGTTGGATTAAAGCTTGTGTTTTAACAGGTGTGTAAACTAACACACTCTTTGCTTAGTAATATGTTTAAAAACCTGATTGCTAAATAAAGCCGAAACAGTATGGTTGATTGACATGATACCTTATGGGGTATATGCACGGATTCGGGTAAGTCCGCTTCATTACGAGTTCTGTTATTGATACATATGATATCATGATCTATGATGTATGTGCTATGAGATGCAGCATGAAACATGTAGTATGATTTGTATGATTTGCATACTTTCATGAGTCGGTATGATATGTTATGTGTGATATGAGAGGAGGGGGAATATGATATCCGTGTCTTTGGGACACCGGAGGTTTGGCACCTCAAAGTGGTTTGGTACCCTGATTGATTATTGTGACTTTGGGTCACGGAGGTTTGGCACCTCCGCCTCGTCGTCGTGGCTTAGCACCACAATTGGGTTGGCCCCACGGTTGATTTTATGGGATTGACGCTAGTGATTTGGTATCACACGATGGGTTGGCCCCATCATTTGATTCGTATTGCGGTCACCAAAGTGATTTGGTATCACACTTGTGTCTTTGGGACACGGAGGTTTGGCACCTCATAGCGACTCGTCCACGTGGTTTAACACCATCGTGGGTTGGCCCCACTTATGAGATATGTGATTGTCGCCATGATTTGGTATCACACGTGGGTTGGCCCCACGATGGATTATTCGTGACTTTGGGTCACCAAGTGGTTTGGCACCACATTGATGGATATCGTGACTTTGGGTCACCGGTGGTTTGGCACCACCGGTGGTTTGGCACCACACGGGTAGAATAGTCATTACGGATGGTTAGGATCGGGTGCATTAATTGTATTGCTTTGTTATGATGTTGCATATACCGGGAGGGGGATTTATGCACTGAGTCTTGCGACTCACCTTCTCCTTATCATTTCAAGTGACACTTAGATCGCGGACATGGGTAAGGGTGGACTCGAGGTGACCATGCCAAAATAAATTCGGACTCGACTTGATTTTCAAACTTGGTACTTTACATTATTTAATTTCATTTGATTTTGTTGGGATTGTAAAAGGCCTTTTAAAATTTTACTTTGGTTATCTTTATGCTTAAATTTGATTTCAAATATGCCTTAACAAATTATTGGGTAATATTCGATAAAACTTGGAGCGATAGGATTTTCAAAACTACAAAGTGATATGTTTTAACTTTACCATCGGGTATCATCAGTAACTTAAAATGAATGCAACTCAAATATTTTCCAACTTAAACTAAGTTCAAAATGTTTTCAAACAACTAAAAGGAATAACTCGTATTTCCAAATGATATGAATTGGTTTTACTATTAGACTCAACTAAGTTTCCAAAACTTTCGGGTTAGCAAAATGCACTATCGATTTTAAAACAATCATGCTCAAGATTTTTACAAAGTACAAATCAAAGAAAGAGTTTTCATCAAACCTTTATCAGGAAACCTAACCTCTCAAATCGTTTTCCCGTAACATGCAGATTCGATTAGTGGTGTATTATTGGGTTTGGGTGTTACAATTGAGGTATCGAGCTAAGTTCAAAGGTTCGGTGTGGTAGGAGGCCCAAAATGTTTGAAATTACGGTTTAAGTGTCTTTGGTTTTAAAGAATATGGTTTGAAAGGCATGGCACCGAGACTCTGCATCAATCCGCCCCTGTAAGTACCCTTATTATTGCTTGAGATTTTGATGTGATATGACCGAATGACTAGCGATAGTAAACTACTTTAGAAACCGAAAATCAATAGGACTCGTGGACTTGCGAAACAAAACTTCTTTAGGAAGCAATGTTCATAAGACTTTGCTTTTAAACGATGGAATAATTCTTGATGCATAAAATTCTTTAAATCAGACAAGTAGAGATCTTAGTCATGAGCGCTAGAGGTGGACGTGGTCGTGGACGTGGTCGAGGTAGGATGACGTTTCGAACCCACGTGATCCGGGTCAGGGTCGAGAATGAGATACAAGATCGCCACCACCAAGGTGGTGAGTTTCGAGAACAGATCGGGACGACGCAAAGGTCACAAAGCGATCTTGTGAGTTCTGGAAAGGGTAGTGGGAGTAGGTGGAGGCGCAGGAGCTCGAAAATCTGTGCCTGAATGACTCCGAGCAAACGGGGCTGAGGTATTCTAAGGTGTGTCTGGTGTGGCTCAAAGACGGGTGAATATTGGCCGGAGGCGACAGAGCGGATCATGGACGATTTAGACCGATCAACAAGAGAAACTAAAGGGATAGTATCACTTCTTGAGATGAGTCATACCGAGTGGTGGCTCACGGTTCGAGACGATCTTCAGAAGGAAGACCTTACTTGGGATTATTCAAGGTCGCATATCGAAAAAGTACATTGGAGCTAGCTACATTAATGATCAACGAAAGGCATTTTGAGGTTGGTACAGGGAGTAAGTGCGTGCCTGAGTACGAGGCGAGTTCTTGAGGTGAGTCGGTATGCTAGGGGTATGGTGGCTCTTGAACACGAGAGGTGTGTTCGTTTGAGGATGGTCGAGAGATGAATTAAGGTTGCTGATTGCTCCACACAGGAGGCGTGAGTTTCTTGTCTGGTTGAGAAGGCTAAGGTAGCCAGAAGGGGTTAAAGAGTCCGTGAGGCGTAACTTGGATAGGAATAGGCAAAAGCGGAGTTTTGGATCTTACGGGTCGTCAGAAATCCTCAAAAAGGGCTAGACAGTGGGCCAATCGATCTGGTAGGGTCATTCTTCGCTAATCGGGGACCGCCAAAGGTAACCGTTATGGGAAAGCTCATTAGGGAGGATCTTTGGACCGGTGGAAAAGGATGTTTCGAGTGTGGCTCTTTGGATCATCGTGTGAGGGACCGTCCGTGTAAGTTGGCTAGGATTCACCAGAAGTCGGGGCCATACTCGATTCAGAATAATGGACCACCACCGCAGAGGGCCGTGGTAATGGCGAGAGAGGTAATGGTTTTGGTCGGGCCGTGGAGCACCGAGGCGAGGTGCAGTAGTTCGGAGGCCGCATACTGGGCTAGTGTATGCGTGAGGCACCGAGAGGCGGCGACGACCGGACGTCATAACCAGACGTTCTTAATCTTTGGTTCTCCATTTCTCGCTTTGATTGATGTGGGTTCAACGCATTTATATGTTGCAGCAAGTATAGTGAAGACCATGGATTTAGACTCGAGATATCTTCTAGGCGATGACCGTAATTAGCCCTCTAGGTCACTCTGTAGTTATAGATAAGTCTGTATAGAGATGTACCTCTAGAACTCCAAGGGGTAGTGTTTGTGGTCGATCTGGAAGGAACCGCCGTTTGGGGAGTTCGATCGATTCTTGGGATAGACCGGTTGGTTAAGTACAAAGAAGTTGGATTCTTGCGCTAAGCGCATGGTTCTAAAGACATTGGAGGGTGATGAAGTGGTCATGATAGGTAATAGGAGGGACTACCTATCCAATATGGTATCTCGCCTGAAGAATTTGGAAAGATAGTCGAAAGGGCATGAAGCATATGTGGTTCATGTGTATGCCTTGGAGGCTAAAGAGTCTGCTTGTAGAGAAGGTTTGGACAGTTAGGAATTTCTTGATGTGTTTCACGAGGAGCTTCGGTTTTGCCGGATCGTGAGGTAGAGTTGAATAGATTTATTACCCAAACAAGATTCAAAGGTGTCTATTGCTCCGTATAGGATGGCGCCTAAAAGAGTTAGTAGAGCTTAAGGCTCGAGATCCAGAGTTTTGGACGGGGCTTTATCAGGCCAAGTGTTTCACCTTGGGGAGCAGGTACTCTTTGTTAAGAAGAAAGACGGTACTATGCAGATATGTATAGACTACCGCCAATTGAATAAGCTGACGATCAAAAACAAGTATCCGTTGCCACGGATAGATGACTTGTTTGATCAGCTGAAGGGTGCATCGATATTCTCAAAGATCGATTTAAGGTCTGGGTATCACCAGTTAAAGGTGAAGGAGGCGGATATTTGCAAGACGACATTTTGTACTCGATATGGGCACTATGAGTTCTTAGTAATGCCGTTTGGGTTGACTAACGCGTCGGCAGCATTCATGGATATGATGAATAGGGTGTTCTAGAAGTATTTGGATCAGTTCATCGTGGTTTTTATTGATGACATCTTAGTGTATTCAAGGACTGAGGAGGAGCATGATGCGCATTTGCGGGTAGTATTGCAGATTCGAGAGAGAAAACTTTATGCAAAGTTTAGTAAATGCAAGTTACGGCTTAGAGGTGAGCTTCTTGGGTCATGTAGTCGTAATTTGAGGGATTAGAGTGGATCCTCAAAAGATTGAGGCGGTTTTGGATTGGAAGCCGCCTAAGTCGAGAGGTGAGATTCAAGTTTTACGGGCTTGGCGGTGATACTAGAAGATTTGTAGAGGATTTTCGTTGATCGCAAGACCGATGACCAAATTGTTAAGAAAAGGGTTCCATTCATTTGGACCGAGAAGCGGCGGAGAGTTTCGACAAGTTGAAGAAGATTTTGGTGAAGCTCGTTCTAATTCAACCCGAGGCGTAAAGGAATTCACAAGATATTGCGATGCATCATATCTGAGTTTGGGTTGTGTCTTGATGCAGAAGGGAAGGTTGTGGCTTGCACATCTCTAAAAATGAGGCCACATGAGGTCAATTATCCGACGACGATCTGGAGTTAGCGGCTGTAGTCTTCGCTTTGAAGATTTGGAGGCATTACTTGTACGGAGAGAGATCGATAGTCTACACAGATCACAAGAGTCTGAAGTATCTTTTGACTCAGAAAGATTTGAATCTGAGGTAGCGCAGATGGATTGAATTGCTAAAAGACTACGATTGTTCGATTGAGTATCATCGAGGGCAAGGCTAATGTGGTGGCGCATTTATTGAGCCGTAAGGTTGTTGCTTGAACTTAAGAGCGATGTTTGCCCATTTGAGTTTGTATGATGACGGAAGTATTCATGCAGAAGTGCGAGTTAAGCCTACTTGGGTTGAGCGGATCAAGGAAAAGCAGTTAATGGATGAGGTTTTGAGTGTGCAGAGGTCACAAGTGCGAGAATGGTGGTTTGGAGGTTCTGCTTGTCTAGTGATGGAGTCTTTGTGTTTTCGGGGAGAGCTTGTATGCCGAGGGATATTGAGTTAAGCGGAAGATTCTTCAGGCCTTTTATAGCAGCCCTACGCTTATGCATCCTGGAGGCAGTAAGATGTATCGGGATCTAAAAGAGCAGTTTTGGTGGCCGGGTCTGAAGAGGGAAGTGACGGAGCTTGTGGGGAAGTGCTTGACATGTCAGCAGGTCAAGGCCGAACATCAGATGCCGTCAGGGTTACTTCAGCCAGTGAAGATTCCACAGTGGAAGTGGGAAAGGATAACTATGGATTTCGTCAGTGGATTACCTCTTACGCCTAGCAAGAAGGATTCAGTTTGGGTAATTGTGGATCGTCTGACTAAATCAGCTCACTTTATCCGGTGAGGGTGGATTACTCACTTCAGAGGTTAGCGAAGCTGTATGTGTCAGAGATAGTGAGGTTGCACGGTGTGCCAAGATCGATCATCTCGAGACGAGGATCCCAATTCGTCAAGGTGTCCGAAAGCGTTACATCGAGCTCTGGGTACGGTTGGATTTCACCCGACAAGCATTTCACCCACTGATCGACAGGCGGTTGGAAAGGGTTATCTGATCTTAGAGGATATGTTACGAGGTTGTGTCTGAACTTCAGAGGTAGTTGGGAGGAGTTTCTGCCATTAGCCGAGTTCGCATACAACAATAGTTACCAAGCAAGCATCAAGATGGCACCATATGAGGCGTTGTATGGTAGGAAGTGTCGCTCACCTACATGTTGGACGGAGTTGGGTGAACGTCAGTTGTTGGGACCAGAGTTGGTTACAGAGACCGAAGACAAGGTTAAGTTGATTCAGGCTCGATTGAAGGAAGCTTCGGACCGACAGAAGTCCTATGCCGACCTTAGGCGGAGAGATATAGAATTTGCTGTGGGAGATCAAGTTTTCCTGAAGGTTTCGCCATGGAAGAAAGTGTTAAGGTTCGGAAGGAGAGGCAAGCTAAGTCCGAGGTTTATTGGGCCGTATAAGGTACTGAGACGAGTTGGACGAAGAGCTTACCGACTTGAGTTGCCGGTAGAGCTAAGTCGATTCACGACGTATTTCACGTTTCGATCGCGTGGGCGTTATCGTTCGATCCATCGCACGTGGTAGCAGTGGAAGAGATCGAGGTAAATCCAGATTTGACCATGGAGGAAGAACCTGTAGCGCAGATTCTAGATCGGGATGTGAAGGTTCTGCGTAGGAAGTCTGTGCCTTTGGTAAAGGTGCTATGGTGGAATCATGGTGTGGAAGAAGCTACGTGGGAACCAGATGATATGATGAGACAACAATACCCTCAACTCTTTTGATCAGGTAATTTCGAGGCCGAAATTATTTTAAGGGTAGAAGCGTAATATCCCAAAGTTAGGGGCTATTTTTGTTATTGCATTGTTTGCATATAATTGGTCTGCAATGTTGTTGTTTTGATGTTTTGGGGCTTAGTTGTAAGCTTGGTGTAAGCCTGAGTGGTAGGAAAAATTTTAGTTTTTAAGCTTTATGTGAGAGGAGCTGCAGGAGCTAGGGGTTATAAATATTTTTAGGTGAATGTTAGCAAAAGAATTGAGCTAATGGAGTGGCAAGATAGGCGCCACTTAAGAGCTTGAGTTTGGCGTCACTTGTAGGGGAGAGGTCCTGTGTTCAAGCTGCAGAAGTCTCACCTTTTGCTCCCATTTTGACTGCATGGTGGAGGAGAGGTTGTGTGCAGTTCAAACTCTGTCATAGACCAAGTGAAATAATTTAAATGGTGGGTGGAGAGTAAATTAAGGAAGTGGACTAATCCAAAGTGATTTGAATTAGTGGAGGGGAGTGTTTGTAGGTGATGGCCGAATCTTGGGTGCTTCATGGGGAAGTGGCGATTTTGGTAGGTGTGTAGTGGGAGTGCGAAATTCACTTTGCATTTTTGTGCATTTTCGGTCATTTTGTGTCAAAGCAAAATTCCTTCTTTTGTATAGCTAGCCGAATTTTTCCAAGAGAATTCCTTCATTTTTCTTCTTGAAACCGAAAGACCAAACCCCCTAAAGCTTGCCGAAATTTGCATTGCTTCTCTTGATTTTGTGTGTGTGGCCGAATGCTCTCTTCCAACTCTTTCTCTTTTGTTCATTTGTGCTAAGCTGAAATAGCCATTTTCTTCCTCACATATTTTGCTTTTCTTCATTTCATAAGTGCCGAAACTTACCTTGCCTTCTAAACCGAATTCTCCATTTGTTTTCTCGATTTCTATTGAGCCGAAACCATCTCATCTTGTCCCCTTAAACTTTCATCTTCTTTCTCAATACCCTTTTGCCGAAACTCTATTCTCATTTCACATCTTCTTTTTCTCCCTTTCTTTCCACTCAAGCCGAACATAAGTGTGTTAAACACGTAAGGCCGAATCCTCTTTTCCTCTTTGTTTAATGTGTTAGCCGAATCTCCTCTCTCTCCTAGTGGTTTTCTTGGTTGAATAGTAGATTGGTGTGGATCTCTTCTAGTTTGGTTTTCAATCGGGTTAGAGGAAGGTACGTGCTTGGCCGAATGGCCATTTCCCCCCTCCTTTGTTCTTTGTCGATTTTGGTTTGGCTAAGAGCCGATTTTGGGCTTTTGTTGAAAGGAGTTAATCTATTTGTTTGAACCGATTTCATTATAGGGCATCTGGGATTTCGAAGCAGTCATTTGGAGAAGTCGAGTGGTAAGTGGTGGTAAGAGGTTATTTTGGTTAGTCTATTCTTTTAGATTTCAATAAGCCAAAGTCTTCAAAAGATTAACTGTTTTCTTATTAGGGTGTGGCCGATTGTCAAATGAACCATTGTTTGGTTCGGGGTTTGGTAGGAAACCAAACCATTTGCAAGGTAAGGGTTTAAGTGTTAGCCCTCTTGAGTTATCTGTTTTGGCCGAATGGTATAGGTGTAACATCCTGATAATTAGTGGCTATGCATTTTACATAATTGAATGATGTTGCATGCTTAATCTTTATTAAGTGCAATTTTGGAAGTTATTTGAGCTTCATTTATTAAGTGAATGCTTTGCTAAGCTTTTAATTTCTATTAATTAGAGAGAGAACTAAGCTATTAAGGCCTTAAGAATTGATGATGAGAAGTTCTAGTATAAGTTAAGTAATTGGCAAAGTGGTTAAGATACATGGGTGTGTTCTTGAGGTACAAGGTTGAATCTCCTAGCTAACATTAGGGAGATTTTTAATTTTTTGTTTTCTTCCTTGTAAGTGTCGGCCAAGAATATTCTAGAGTGGATGAGCTTTCATCCATTTTGGCTTGTTGACCATGAGAAAAGGAAGTTAAAGAACATAAGGCATGGAATCACAAATTCATGATAAGATGAGGGGACAAAGGCATGAAATAGGGCTATGTTTTGGGGATGTGTTCATGGTCATTTGACCATGAACCTAGACAACATGAAGGCTAAGGGAGAGGCTTAGTTGTGTAGTAAATTCTTTGGATATGATGGGGAAGAAACAAGGAGGAAAAGGGGATATGTTGGCATTGATGTGGCCGAATTTATGCTTTGCCTTTAGGGGAAAAGTTAGCCAAAAGCCTAGGTTGTCCATCTTTTCTCATTTTCTCCAAAATTCTCTCCTAACCGAATGTGCCATAGAGTTTAGGTAAAAACTCTCTTTTGTTTTAGCTTTCATCCTTTTGACCAAATCTTCTTCTTTTGGCCGAATGTACCATAGTCATTTTGGTACATTTTCATTTTGATTTAGCCTCAATTGCTTGAACCAAATACAACCTTCTTTCTCTCATTTAGTTTTCATTTTGAAACCAAAAACCACAAAGTTTAAGCACCATTATACTTCTTCATTTTCTCTTCTCTTCAGAATGCAACTAAGTTCCATAGTCCATCTCTTTTCTCTTTGATCCTATTCTTGTTTTTCTTTTCTTTTCACCTTATTTTTCTTATCTTTCTCTCATTGCGAAATCACCATTATCATTTTCTTCTTCTCTTTCGCTTTACTTCTTTCTCCTTTCATTCTCTTTCTTCTTTCTCTTCAAAACCGAATCCATTATTTTGAAGCCACCATTTTTATTCTTTTATTTTGTGAAGGCGAATCATCATTCTCTTTTCTTCTTTTCGTCGAACCTCCAAGTGATCAAAGTAAGATGCTATCATTTATTTTCATCACTTCCTTTCACTTGAATAAGATTGGAAATCATAATCTTTTATTTCTCTCTTAGGTAGAATCTCTTGAAAAGATTTTGAAAGGAACTTTGTTGAAGACAACCTTAAGTGACCATTTGAATCATCAAGGTAAGACTACTATTTTGGATAATATCAATTTCTTTAGATGGATTACTAATCTAAGTTATCTTTAGGAGCGATCTAAGATCATCAAGATAGGTAAGAAAAGAGCCATTCGAAGTGTTTGGAAGAGAGGAGGTATTCCTTTACCATCGAACTACAAGCGAAGAGCAGTATCGGGGGTTAGAGATTTTCCACCCGGTTGTGGACCCTCCGCAAGCGAGGATCGATTATTCAAGTAGTGCGTATAACCGAACCACTCTACGTTGGTGGAATACCTGTGGGTTTTGATCCATCTAGTGGAGAAAACCGCAAATAACTATCATTCGTGAATCTGAGGGTAAGGATTTAGATCCATCGTTTATAAGTAGAGTTTTTGCTAACAATAGTATATACTAACCAAGTGTGTTAATCATCTAGGTGTGGGACGAGCTAGAGTATTGTGCTCACTGTTACTAGGTGTGTAACCATGCATTAAAATTTCCATAGATTTATATTATTAAAAAGTGATTATATGATAATATGATTGTTTCTTGATACCAATCATTGGTATACAAAATTTCGTATGTTACCCAATATTCCGTTTATTTTGATATATGCATCAATATGAAATAAGCATGACTATATTATGATTTGTGGGTACATAGCATGAAAATCGATTTGATATGTATGTGCATGGGCATATGGGTATGTTTAATAAAGGAGGAAGTATTCGGTGGTTTTACCACAATTACGGTGACTTCGGTCACATATGTGAAATTGGTGACTTGGTCCCATATTTGACTCTGTGTAACCGGTCACATATTTGACTCTGGTAACCGGTCACATATTTGATTCTCGTGGCCGGTCACATATTTGACTCTGGTGGCTTGGTCACATATTTGGCTCGTGACTTGGCCACGTATTTGAAATTGGACTTGATCGGTGACTTGGTCACATCTGTTTTGGTGGCTTTGCCACAATAAAGGCGATGTGCATGTTGACCGCAAGAAGCGCCTTCGATGGTGTGTAGCGGATGGAGGTCGATTTAGTAATCCCCGGTGTCTTTGGTTGGTACGGGGTGTGTAGCGGATGGATATTTAGGTTGGTAGGGCTTGCATTTCATTTCATATACATATCCATGTAACATTGTATGATTATTATTTGATCGCTATAAAATGGGCCTTTGGGCTAAATTTGAGTAAAATGGGCCTTTGGGCTAAATTTGAGTAAAATGGGCCTTTGGGCTAAATTTGAGTAAAATGGGCCTTTGGGCTAGATTTGAGCTAAATGGGCCTTAGGGCCAAATATTTGATTAAATGGGCCTATGGCCATATGTGAAAATTTTGGGTTTGAAAGCATGTGATAAAATGGGCTTTTTAGTGTATGTGTTATACATTGAGTTTATGACTCACCCATTTTATGGGATAACTTTTGAGATAACTCATAGTGCGATGGATCGGATGAGAAGGATTTTGAGGTGGCGGTTTCGTAATAAGTATTATGGAGATTTTCCAACTTAAACTCTTTAAGTTAAATTTTATTACTTAGACTTTAATTTGGGTTGCCAATATTATGTAATAAGGCCATTATAAATTATCTTTAATTTTGTGTTTGGATTTATTTTAAATTACGCTATGAATAATTATCAAATATCTAAATGGTTTTCGATAAATTATTTAAAATGTGTTTGATACTTTTATATAAATGTTTTCAAAGAAATGTTCTTAAGTTTGGTTTCCTTTTATTTTATTAATTCCTTCTAAAAATAATGTTTCGCTAAAGTTTTACTTGAGGACATACCAAATCCGGTTGGGCTTTTTGGTAGGGTTTGGGGTGTTTCAATTTGGTATCAGAGCCCAGATTTAAACTCTCGGCCTTGGGTTTTGAAGCCCACAACGTTTTCAAAATTTGGCCCAAAAGATTTTTGAAAGTTTTTCTTAAGATAAATGGTTTTATAAGAGCATGGCACTCGGAATTCTCGGCCCAGATCCATCAGGTATGTACCTTCATTTGATAAATGATATGAATGTTTGATAAGCCTAAGGAAACTTTAGAGACATGGACCTTAGGTGTTTGTGTACTACTACGAAAACCATTGAATATCTGTTTATAAGACTTTCTTCTAATAAGAAGTGAAAAGATTCTAATACATAAGACTTTTCAGAAAAGCAGATAAGATACGTAGTAGACATGAGCTCTAGGGACGAGGTTGTCGTGGACATGGAAGAGGAAGGATGACTGTTTCGGAACCAGTTCGGTCTGGTCAAGGTTCCGAGAATGAAGCTCCACCACCGGCTGTTGGGGCAGATTTTCAAGAACAAAATGAAGGAGGTGACTTGATCGCAAGTCGTGTCTTTGCGAGTTTTGGAGCAGTGCGAAGCTAGTTCGGAAGTGGATCTCTAAGTCTCATGGTGAGAGACTTAGATCGAATGGAGCTGAGGTTTTCAGAGGAGTATCTGGAGTAGCTCCAAACGTAGCTGAATATTGGTTGGAAGCAGTCGAGAGGATCATGGATGATATAGACTGCACTGACGAAGAGAAATTGAAAGGTGCTATCTCACTTCTTCGTGATGAAGCCTACCAGTGGTGGCTTACTATCAAGGAAAGTACCCCTGTGGATCGTCTGGATTGGGGGTATTTTAAAGTGAAATTTGAGGGAAAATATGTTGGAGCTAGCTACATCGACTCTCGAGGAAGTCATTTCGAACTCGTACAAGGAAACAAGTCGATAGCTGAATATGAAGCAGAATTTTTGCGACTTAGCCGTTATGCCAGAGGGATAGTGGCTACGGAATATGAACGTTGCGTCAGATTTGAAGATGGACTTAGAGATGAGCTAAGAGTGATGATTGCTCCACATCGTGAAAGGGATTTTGCAATCTTAGTGGAAAGGGCAAGAATTGCTGAAGAGGCTAAACGGACTGAGAGACAGAACCGGGACAGAGGTCAGAGCAAGAATAAGAGAAGCTTTGGGTCTTCGGGGTCTTCCGGGAACTTTCAGAAAAAGTCAAGAAATGATGGACCGCGAGGTCAACAGACTACTACGGGAGTGCAAAGTCGTACTTGTTCTCAGTGTGGGAAAATGCACTCGGGTGAATGCTGGAAGAAAACCGGCGGATGTTTCAAGTGTGGTTCGAAGGATCACATGATCAAGGATTGTCCGATGAACTCGGAGAAGAACCGCCCGACAAGTTAGGTCGCTAATCAAGGTCGATGTATGGACAAAGAACCGATAAGAGGCCGTGGTCCCAATGGAAGGGAAATGGTTCTCGTAGAGGTCGTGGAACTTCGTGAGAGGCGGTGGAAACTCGAGGCGAGACAACCAGATTGGTGTATGCGTTCGCCATGAGAGAAGACGATGGCCTTTTGATGTTATCACTGCACGTTTTTATTTCGGGTTGCCCTTTATTGCTTTGATAGATATAGGTCAACTCATTCCTATATTGCTAGTGAAGTATCGGGACTTTGCATGTGACTTCAAGCTGTACCTAGGAAGATGATCGTATTTTAGTCCTCTAGATGCATGATAGTTGTGACAAACTTTTAAGGAAGTGCCTCTAGAAGTCCAAGGGATCAGCTTTCGGTGATTTAATGGAGTTGCCATTCTGAGAATTTGACCTAATTTTAGGCATGGGTGGCTTGTGAAGTACCGTGCAAATGTGGATTGTGTCGCTAAGAGAATGTCCCTAAGAACTTTTGATGACAAGGAAGTTGTAGTGATGGGCGAAAGACGGAACTACTTATCTAATGTAGTATCCGCTCTTAAGGCGGAAAGGATGGTTAGGAAAGGATGCTGAAGCTTTTTCGATGTTGGTGAATGCTTTGGAGGCTAAGGATGCAAGCATTAATGAAGTCGGAGACGGTGAAGGAATTTGTAGATGTTTTTAGGAAGAACTTCGTGGTTGCCTCCGATCGTGAGGTAGAATTCGGGATAGACTTATTGTTCGAACGGCGCCAGTTTCTATTGCTCCATATAGAATGGCACCGAAGGAGTTGGTTGAGCTTAAGGCTCAGATTCAGGAGTTGCTTGATCGTGGATTCATCCGACCTAGTGTGTCTCCATGGGAGCACCGGTCCTATTCGTGAAGAAGAAGGACGGATCGATGAGGATGTGTATAGACTACCGGCGGTTGAATAAGTCGACTATCAAGAACGGTATCCTTTGCCCGGATCGACGACTTGTTCGATCGACTTAAAGGAGTGCGGTATTCTCTAAAATTGATCTAAGGTCGGGTATCATCACTTAAAGTGAAAGAAGCGGATATCCATAAGACGGCTTTCAGAACCGAGATATGGCCATTATGAATTTGGTAATGCCATTCGGATTGATGAACGCCTCAAATTGCGCTTATGGATATGATGAATCGGATTTTTCAGCCCTACTTGGATCAGTTCGTCGTGGTATTCATAGACGACATCCTGGTGTATTCTAAGTCCGAAGTGGAACATGATGAGCATCTCCGGATTGTGTTACGAGTTTTAAGAGAAAAGAAGCTGTACGCCAAATTCAGCAAGTGTGAATTTTGGCTGAAAGAAGTTGCATTTTTAGGGCATGTGGTATCTGCGGAAGGGATTAGGGTGGATCCTCGGAAGATCGAGGCTGTGTTAGATTGGAAACCACCTAAGTCCGTAACTGAGGTTCGTAGTTTCTTGGGTTTAGCCGGATATTACCGAAGATTCGTCGAAGGGTTTTCATTGATAGCTGCACCTTTAACAAAATTCTTTGAGGAAGGAAGTACCTTTTGTGTGGGCTGATAAATGACAAGAGAGTTTTGAGAAGCTCAAGAAAGTTTTGACTAAGCTCTGCTTTGATTCACTCAAGCAGAAAAGATTTTGTCGTGTATTGCGATGCTTCTCACACGGATTAGGATGTGTTTTAATGCAAGGCGGAAAGGTAGTTGCGTATCGTCTCGACGCTTGAGACCGCATGAAGTTAATTACCGACACATGACTTGGAGTTGGCAAATGTAGTCTTTGCTCTTAAGGTTTGGAGACATTATTTATACGGGAAAAGTCGGTGATATACATGCACCACAAAAGTCTGAAATATCTCGCCGACTCGTAAAGAAGCGAATCTGAGGCGGAGAAGGTGGATAGAGTTGTTAAAAGACTACGATTGTTCTATCGAGTACCACCGGGTAAGGCGAATGTGGTGGCGTACGCCTAAGTCGAAAAGTGGTGTCGATTTGAGAGCGATGTTTGCTCATCTTAGTCTCTACGATGATGGAAGCTTGTTGGCGTAACTTGAGTTAGGCCGACATGGTTAAGTCAAGTAAAGAGAGGCAATTAATAGATGAAGATCCGAGTGAAAAGCTTGACAGTGCAGAGTGGGAAATTGGAAGATTTTGGTATTAACGGTGAAGGGTATTGTGCTTCAAAGGTAAAGTCCGTATGCCGGGGATCGGGAGTTGAGGCAAAGATACTTGAGAATCGCATGGTAGCCCCTATGCTATGCATCCCGGAGGAAGTAAGTTATATCGAGACTTGCGAGATCGGTTTTGGTGGCCCGGTCTTAAGCGGGAAGTTACGGAGTTTGTAGGGAAGTGCTTGACGTGTCGACAAGTTAAGGTGAACATCAAGTACCTTCCGGATTGCTTCACCGATAAAGATTCCGCATGATGGAAGTGGGAGAGAATCACCATGGACTTTGTTAGTGGGCTTCCTCTTACGCCTACTAAGAAAGACTCCATTTGGGTGATAGTGGATCGATTGACTAAATCGCACACTTTATCGATTCGGGTTGATTACTCTTTGCGTAAATTGGCAAAATTATATGTGGTGAAATTGTGAGATTGCATGGAGTGCCGTTGTCGATAATTTCGGACAGAGATCCGAGATTTACGTCACGATTTTGGAAAGCATTGCATCAAGCTTTGGGCACCAAATTGGACTTCAGTACGGCATTTCATCCTCAGTCAGACGGTCAGTCCGAAAGAGTAATCCAGATCTTAGAAGATATGTTAAGGGTTGTGTGATAGATTTCAAAGGAAGTTGGGAGGAATTCTTACCGTTGGCGAATTTATGCACAACAACAGTTTCAATCCGAGATTCGGATGGCACCGTATGAAGCACTATATGGACGGAAGTGTCGCACTCCTACGTGTTGGATGAAATTAGGGAACGATGATTTTGGGTCCGTAGATAGTGTCGAATCCAAGAAAAGGTTAAGGTAATCCGGGCTCGGTTAAAGGAAGCATCGATGACAAAAATCGTACGCAGATTTAAAATGGAAAGAAATAGAGTATCGATGGGAGACCAAGTTTTCTAAAGGTTTCACCTTGGAAAAAGGTGATGAGATTTGGACGTAAAGGGAAACTAAGTCCCAGGTTCATTGGACCTTATCGGATTGTGAAGCGGGTCGGATCTGTGGCGTATCAGTTAGATTTGCCTTCGGAATTGAAACAAATGCACGATGTGTTTCATGTTTCAATGTTACGCCGTTATCGATCGGATCCATCTCATATAGTACCGATTGAGGAGGTGGAATTAAGATCGATTTGTCATATGAAGAGGAGCCAATTCAAATTCTGGAGCGAGATGTAAAGGTTTTACGGAGAAAATCAGTTCCTCTCGTTAAGGTATTATGGCGAAATCATGGATCAGAAGAAGCTTCGTGGGAACCGGAGGAAGCGATGCGACAGCAATACCCTCACTTATTCTGCATGTGTAATTTGGGGACGAAATTATTTTAAGGGGTAGAAGCGTAACATCCCGATAATTAGGGGCTATGCATTTTACATAATTGAATGATGTTGCATGCTTAATCTTTATTAAGTGCAATTTTGGAAGTTATTTGAGCTTCATTTATTAAGTGAATGCTTTGCTAAGCTTTTAATTTCTATTAATTAGAGAGAACTAAGCTATTAAGGCCTTAAGAATTGATGATGAGAAGTTCTAGTATAAGTTAAGTAATTGGCAAAGTGGTTAAGATACATGGGTGTGTTCTTGAGGTACAAGGTTGAATCTCTAGCTAACATTAGGGAGATTTTAATTTTTTGTTTTCTTCCTTGTAAGTGTCGGCCAAGAATATTCTAGAGTGGATGAGCTTTCATCCATTTTTGGCTTGTTGACTATGAGAAAAGGAAGTTAAAGAACATAAGGCATGGAATCACAAATTCATGATAAGATGAGGGGACAAAGGCATGAAATAGGGCTATGTTTTGGGGATGTGTTCATGGTCATTTGACCATGAACCTAGACAACATGAAGGCTAAGGAGAGGCTTAGTTGTGTAGTAAATTCTTTGGATATGATGGGGAAGAAACAAGGAGGAAAAAGGGGATATGTTGGCATTGATGTGGCCGAATTTATGCTTTGCCTTTAGGGGAAAAGTTAGCCAAAAGCCTAGGTTGTCCATCTTTTCTCATTTTCTCCAAAAATTCTCTCTAAAGAATGTGCCATAGAGTTTAGGTAAAAACTCTCTTTGTTTTAGCTTTCATCCTTTTGACCAAATCTTCTTCTTTTGGCCGAATGTACCATAGTCATTTTGGTACATTTTCATTTTGATTTAGCCTCAATTGCTTGAACCAAATACAACCTTCTTTCTCTCATTTAGTTTTCATTTTGAAACCAAAACCATAAAGTTTAAGCACCATTATACTTCTTCATTTCTCTTCTCTTGTCGAATGCAACTAAGTTCCATAGTCCATCTCTTTTCTCTTTGATCCTATTCTTGTTTTTCTTTTCTTTTCACCTTATTTTTCTTATCTTTCTCTCATTGTCGAAATCACCATTATCATTTTCTTCTTCTCTTCGCTTTACTTCTTTCTCCTTTCATTCTCTTTCTTCTTTCTCTTCAAACCGAATCCATTATTTTGAAGCCACCATTTTATTCTTTTATTTTGTGAAGGCGAATCATCATTCTCTTTTCTTCTTTTTCAAGCCGAACCTCCAAGTGATCAAAGTAAGATGCTATCATTTATTTTCATCACTTCCTTTCACTTGAATAAGATTGGAAATCATAATCTTTTATTTCTCTCTTAGGCCGAATCTCTTGAAAAGATTTTGAAAGGAACTTTGTTGAAGACAACCTTAAGTGACCATTTGAATCATCAAGGTAAGACTACTATTTTGGATAATATCAATTTCTTTAGATGGATTACTAATCTAAGTTATCTTTAGGAGCGATCTAAGATCATCAAGATAGGTAAGAAAAGAGCCGTTCGAAGTGTTTGGAAGAGAGGAGGTATTCCTTTACCATCGAACTACAAGCGAAGAAGCAATGTCGGGGTTAGAGATTTTCCACCGGTTGTGGACCCTCCGCAAACGAGGATCGATTATTCAAGTAGTGCGCATAACCGAACCACTCTACGTTGGTCGAATACCAAGGCGGTTTTGATCCATCTAGTGGAGAAAACCGCAAATAAGCTGTCATTCGTGAATCTGAGGGTAAGGATTTAGATCCATCGCTTATAAGTAGAGTTTTTGCTAACAATAGTATATACTAACCAAGTGTGTTAATCATCTAGGTGTGGACGAGCTAGAGAGTATTGTGCTCACTGTTACTAGGTGTGTAACCATGCATTAAAATTTCCATAGATTTATATTATTAAAAAGTGATTATATGATAATATGATTGTTTGCTGATACCAATCATTGGTATACAAAATTCAGGTATGTTACCCAATATTCCGTTTATTTTGATATATGCATCAATATGAAATAAGCATGACTATATTATGATTTGTGGGTACATAGCATGAAAATCTGATTTGATATGTATGTGCATGGGCATATGGGTATGTTTAATAAAGGAGGAAGTATTCTGGTGGTTTTACCACAATTCTGGTGACTTCGGTCACATATGTGAAATTGGTGACTTCGGTCCCATATTTGACTCTGGTGGCTTCGGTCACATATTTGACTCTGGTGGCTTCGGTCACATATTTGATTCTGGTGGCTTCGGTCACATATTTGACTCTGGTGGCTTCGGTCACATATTTGGCTCTGGTGACTTCGGTCACGTATTTGAAATTTGGACTTCGGTCAGGTGACTTCGGTCACATCTGTTTTGGTGGCTTTGCCACAATAAGGGCGATGTGCATGTTGACCGCAAGAATCGCCTTCGATGGTGTGTAGCGGATGGAGGGTCGATTTAGTAATCCCACGGTGTCTTTGGTTGATGCGGGGTGTGTAGCGGATGGATATTTAGGTTGGGCCGGGCTTGCATTTCATTTCATATACATATCCATGTAACATTGTATGATTATTATTTGATCTGCTATAAAATGGGCCTTTGGGCTAAATTTGAGTAAAATGGGCCTTTGGGCTAAATTTGAGTAAAATGGGCCTTTGGGCTAAATTTGAGTAAAATGGGCCTTTGGGCTAGATTTGAGCTAAAATGGGCCTTAGGGCCAAATATTTGATTAAATGGGCCTATGGCCATATGTGAAAATTTTGGGTTTGAAAGCATGTGATAAAATGGGCTTTTTAGTGTATGTGTTATACATTGAGTTTATGACTCACCCATTTTTATGGGATAACTTTTCAGATAACTCATAGTGCGATGGATCGGGACAGCAAGGATTTTGAGGTGGCCAGTGCTCGTAATAAGTATTATGGAGATTTTCCAACTTAAACTCTTTAAGTTAAATTTTATTACTTAGACTTTAATTTGGGTTGCCAATATTATGTAATAAGGCCATTATAAATTATCTTTAATTTTGTGTTTGGATTTATTTTAAATTTCGCTATGAATAATTATCAAATATCTAAATGGTTTTCGATAAATTATTTAAAATGTGTTTGATACTTTTATATAAATGTTTTCAAAGAAATGTTCTTAAGTTTGGTTTCCTTTTATTTTATTAATTCCTTCTAAAAATAATGTTTCGCTTAAAGTTTTACTTGAGGACATACCAAATTCGGTTGGGCTTTTGGGTAGGGTTTGGGGTGTTTCAATAGGTGGCTAATCTTCCTTTGGCCCAATTATAGGAGCAAGGTAATCGAGAGTCTTAGAACGGTTCGTTGGATTAAAGCTTGTGTTTTAACAGGTGTGTAAACTAACACACTCTTTGCTTAGTAATATGTTTAAAAACCTGATTGCTAAATAAAGCCGAAACAGTATGGTTGATTGACATGATACCTTATGGGGTATATGCACGGATTTGGGTAAGTCCGTTTCATTACGAGTTCTGTTATTGATACATATGATATCATGATCTATGATGTATGTGCTATGAGATGCAGCATTAACATGTAGTATGATTTGCATGATTTGCATACTTTCATGAGTCGGTATGATATGTTATGGGTGATATGAGAGGAGGGGGAATATGATATCCGTGTCTTTGGGACACCAGAGGTTTGGCACCTCCAGTGGTTTGGTACCACAGATTGATTATTGTGACTTTGGGTCACCAGAGGTTTGGCACCTCCGCGTCTCGTCCCAATGGCTTAGCACCACAGTGGGTTGGCCCTACGGTTGATTTTACGGGATTGACGCTAGTGATTTGGTATCACACGATGGGTTGGCCCCATCATTTGATTCGTGACTGCGGTCACCAGTGATTTGGTATCACACTTGTGTCTTTGGGACACCAGAGGTTTGGCACCTCATAGCGACTCGTCCCTGTGGTTTAACACCATCGTGGGTTGGCCCCACTTATGAGATACTGGGATTGTCGCCCGATGATTTGGTATCACGTGGGTTGGCCCCACGATGGATTATTCGTGACTTTGGGTCACCGGTGGTTTGGCACCACATTGATGGATATCGTGACTTTGGGTCACCGGTGGTTTGGCACCACGGTGGTTTGGCACCACACGGGTAGAAAAGGTGTTACGGATGGTTAGGATCGGGTGCATTAATTGTATTGCTTTGTTATGATGTTGCATATACTGGAGGGGATTTATGTCTCGAGTCTTGCGACTCACCTTCTCCCTTATCATTTCGGTGACACTTAGATCGCGGACATGGAGCCGGGTGGACTCGAGGTGACCATGCCAAAAATAAATTTGACTCATGACCGATTTTCAAACTTGGTACTTTACATTATTTAATTTCATTTGATTTTGTTGGGATTGTAAAAGGCCTTTTAAAATTTTACTTTGGTTATCTTTATGCTTAAATTTGATTTCAAATATGCCTTAACAAATTATTGGGTAATATTCGATAAAACTTGGAGCGATAGGATTTTCAAAACTACAAAGCGATATGTTTTAACTTTACCATCGGGTATCATCAGAACTTAAAATGAATGCAACTCAAATATTTTCCAACTTAAACTAAGTTCAAAATGTTTTCAAACAACTAAAAGGAATAACTCGTATTTCCAAATGATATGAATTGGTTTTACTATTAGACTCAACTAAGTTTCCAAAACTTTCGGGTTAGCAAAATGCACTATCGATTTTAAAACAATCATGCTCAAGATTTTACAAAGTACAAATACAGCAAAGAGTTTTCATCAAACCTTTATCCGGAAACCTAACCTCTCAAATACGTTTTCCCCGTAACATGCCAGATTCGGTCGTGGTGTATTGGCCGGGTTTGGGGTGTTACACTTATAAATTCATCATGCAAGGGTATTTTCGTCATTTCACTACCCAAGGGTATTTTCGTAATTTTATCCTACAGGGGCATTTTTGTAATTTTTGAAATAGGGTTCCTTAGTGATTTCACGAAATAAGGGTATTTCAATAATTTTGCAATTCGAGGGTATTTTGATAATTTTGTAAACTAGGGGTATTTTGGTAATTTTGCAAATTGGGGGTATTTTGGTCATTCGGCAAAATGAAGGGTATCTCGGTAAATTTCCTCAACCTAGGGTTTTTTGGATAATTTTACAAAAAATTAGGGTCATATAGGCAATTTTACAAAAATAGGGTATTGGGCCCTTTCGGGTTTTAGTTATAAATTTTAGCCTGTCAACAAGTCCTTGTGGCTAAGGCGAACAGTCATTACGTACCAGGTAAGATTCCAGAAAAGAGGAGGTGAGTCATTAGGACTGCTTAAATACCAAGCTCTCCCTGAATCCAATCCTAAACATGCGTATGCCTATTGCCACACCCTAACTCAGCGACTAGTTCATAGGATTTGTTTAGATAAATTAAGTCTTATGAAATTTAAGAAGTTGTTTAAGCTAGGCCTATAGTCCATCAAAGTCTAATTAAACTAGCCTACGTCCCATAAAACCCATCAAGCCCACATATATATATATATATATATATATATATATCACAATGGTTTAGAGTACTTACCTGGCGATCTTGGGCCGGAAATGCAGGTGCCATGCCGCTAACAAACCTGTTATCATTTATAAACATGCATGTTTCTAAAACGCATCTTTAGAAAACATTTTGAGTCCAAAACCCCCCCAAAGCCGAGTTCTGAATTGGGCTCTGATACTAATTTGTAACACCACAAACCCGGTCCAAATACCACGACCGAATCTGGTATGTCACTAAGAAAATTTAATAAAACATGTCGCATTTTTGGAAAATATTTTCCTTGAGTTTAACCTTTTATTCGGGAAAAATTAATAGGTTGTTAATTTAGATAAGCTATAAATTCTATGAGATGTTTTTATGAATTAAGAACCAAAACTTAAATACATGCCTTAGAAAAAAAAATGTAAACTTAAAATGTCTGATAATAATAATAAAAGCCCAAAATTAAAACTGAACCGGAATGAAAAGCTAACAGCCCGTGGCCTTATTACATTGAAATTTAAAACCCATTAAATAAATATATAAAATAATAAACTAAAGTCTTTTGCTGAATCCAAATGTTCTTTTGCATGGCCACCTTGCGCTCCTCTCCAGCCCTGTCCGATGCACTAGGTGCTACCTGAAAAAAATATTAAATAATAGGTTGAGTCACGAGACTCAGTGTGCAACCCTCGTGCACCATCAGATTTGGGCCTTAGCCCCACAGAACAGAATAGCAGATTTATATATATATAACAATCATTATGCAAGCCCAACCCAAATCTTAGGTTTCCATCCACTACACGCCACCCGTACCAGCCATTCACACCATTGGGGATTTATACAATCAAACCACACCGCTACACAAAGCATCGATGGCAGTCATTCTGCTCATCGTCAGATTATGGCAATAGCCACTACAACAGATCATGGCAAAAGCCACTACAACAGATCATAGCAAAAGCCACTACAACAGATCATGGCAAAAGCCACTACATTAGATCATGGCAAAAGCCACTACAACAGATCATGGCAAAAGCCACTACGTAGAACACTTCCCCTTTCATCAAACCCAACCCCATGTAATCACAGAAATCGGCATACTTATAAAACATATCATCTTAACAGGAACATTCACCGAAGAATGACAGAGATCACTAACCTGGTGATTCACTTTTACCCTCCTCGGGTTTCGAACGTTATGCCGAGATTTTAGCATTTAACAGAATATAAGCAGATTTATTAACACATTTTAACAGACAATCTAATGGTGTGAAAAGTTACCCACCTAATATCGCGTAGCTTTACACCCTTAGTCAATATCCTTACTATCTGGATCCACAACCCTTAGTCTAAAACCTTGCTCAAAAGTTGGAAGAACACGAAGATTTGGCCTCCCCTACAATCGGCCAAGGGTTAGTAAATACCCGAATTTACACGTTAAAAATCGGTAGATCTCCTTACCTTGAAATCCTGAAAGTAACACGATTCGAGTGTTACTGAACTATAACTTAGGGATCTATGCGATTGACTCCTCTTCAGATCCCGGAATGCTGAAAATATGAGAAAAACTCAAGATTAATTTCCATATAGTCATTCGGCTAGAGTATCTAAAAAGCCGTAAAAGACTATAATCTCATGAATCGATACTTACCCTAAGTATTCTTCAAGATTCGGCACAAGCAGACACCTCAGAAAGAATTCATCAGGCATAGGAGATGAGATCTAGGGATTTTGGCTTTTATGAAAATCCCGAAAAAGATGAACAATAGGAAGATTTCGGCTACAAGAACAAACAAGAGTGTAGTTTCAGCTTTTAGTGAATGAGAGAAGAATAATAATGGAGATCAGAAGATTCGGCTAACAGGAAATTTCAAAGAAAGAAGAAAGGGTGAAGGAGGTGGTGATTTTTGTCTTTTTGAAAGAAAGTTGACAGAAAATTGTGGAGGGAGAGACTGAGAATTTTGGCACAAAGAATGAAGAAAAAGTAGGGTTCAAATGCGAAATTTATGAGCTATTCCCCCTATTTATAGAAAATTCGGCACCCCCTATGGCTATTCGAAATCGATTTCTTTACTCCTCTAGGTGATGAAATTTCGGCCAACTCTGCTCTCAGCAGATAGCTCCTAATTTTTCTCCTTTTATCTTCCCTATTATCAACTATATTATCTACATTATCCCATTCACATAAATCCTCCTATTTTTGAGCCTTGTAGCCGTCTGCTCCACCTAACCCTAATGCCAAAAATTAGCTAACTTAAATCAAAGGAATTGGGCTCCTTGAAACTTAAATTTGGGCCCCTTACTCCCTGGTGTGGCGTCACCTCATTGTTCCCTTAGTGGCTCTACTGACCACTAGGCCACAAGCCCATTTTGATGTTTTAAACATAGGTACTACCTTTTTAAGTCCTATAATGCCCAAACAGAAAACTTAATTAGGGCCTCAACCCAAACCTAAGAGTCCATTTTTGTGTCCTCTCTTTTCTTAATCTGCTTATGAGGCCTCATGCCTGAGACTAGGGTCCACTAAGTAAGAACATAAATTTTTCCTATGGTCTCCCCTAACTCTAAGGCTTCAAATAATCCCGATAATGCCTTAATATTATTATTCTAAGTGCTACACATACATATTAACTCCCATGCACAAAAATTAAAAGTTTTGGGATTTTCGGGGCATTACAACCCAGCAGGCCCAAATCTACTAGGCCCAAATTCGGGATGCTACACAATCAGCCTATCTTGGAAGCAATGAATTAATAATTGGTCATTATTAACGTGTCTTGTCATCCTTCGACAGAACATCGTGATATGAGCTTTAGGACAGCTAGTCCCGTTGTAATTTTCAAACTCTGGAGTTTTGAACTTTGGAGGGAGAACTAGGTCTGGGACCAAACTCAAGTCCTTGACATTAATTCGACAATGATAATCAGCGTTTTCTATTGCTCTAAATTTTTCTTCTAACCATCTACATCAATCTTCAAGTTACTTTGGCAGTTCCACTATTTGTTTTCCATTTTCGCCATATCATCTAGATCAAGAACAACGGGATTGGTTGGATTATCCCCCGGATTGGAGCCTGAACCCGTTGGGTAGTTCATTGGTGTCGAGGTACTAGCCTGACACTATTGGGGTCTGATAGTAACGGGTACCTTTTGTGGGTATGCCTCTAGTTGTGCCTAAGCATTTATCAGGGTAAAACCCGGGGGGGTAAATAGGGTCATCATTATCATCCCCTGAGTTGACCATGTAAGAGCCCAAATTTTCCCGAGCCTATTAGTCAACCAGATTTAAACCAAAACAGAACAAAAATTAACCAAACAAAAACCAAAATTAAAATCCAAAATAGTCCATTTTAATCAGTCCATTACCAAAAACAAAACAACAGGCCTAAACCTAGCCCAAATACCCCTACCAGCCCAAACCATTAACCTGAGCCCAAGTGCTAAACCTGAACTAACCACTACCCAACCTACAGCCCAATTTACAGACCCAATAAACTAAAACTAACCCAATTCCAGTAGGCCCAATACCCAATTTCAAGTCTTAACCCTAGCCCGAAATTGAAACACAAAGTATAGGTAGAAACCCTAGGGTGCGCCGCAAGCCTTTTCGTCCGCACGCCCCACCTCTGCACAGCGCCACATCCGCACAATAGCCTCGTACACTCTTCTGTACGGCCTCGACTGTACGTCATACATCTGTACAAGAAAACAAACAAACAACAACAGCAATATAGTTTTCTTTATATTTTATTTTTTTGGCTTTCAGCCTTTAAAAGGGAAGAAATCATTGTAACATTTGTTTTTACCTACGCACACTGAATATAGAGAATACAGAGAAATACAAATTAGAAACAGAAATTCGAAGGTTTTTTCGGTTTCAATCTCTTTCAATTTTTCAAATCCTGTTCTGTTGGCTTTCGATTTATTTCTTTTGTGAATGCGAAAATAAACAAAAAAAAGGAAAAGGCTTACCTTTATGGTGGCGCTTTGAATACCTATTTCTTCGTTGCAATCGAAGCTCAGATGGGGATTACGAAGTTTGAAATGACGAGGCTTTCAAATAGGCTTTTCAAATAGGGCATAATTGACCGTCGTTTGAAACTATCCGCGATTATAGTCACAAAATAGTGATCGGATGAAGGAGTTCTTTTGTCTGGTCGAATGGGGAAAGATATATCATTTTTTTAATCTGTTTTAAAGTGGCTAGGGTTTATTTTTTTTAAAAAAAGAGAATGTTTGGTTTTAAAGAAGAAACTGTTGTATTTATAAGGGGAAAGAAACGACGCCATTTGAGGTCTTCTGCAGTGGCCTCAAAACAAAGTCGTATTGGGCGACCCAATTTGACCTGACTCGATATCCATAGGATCCGCGCGTTTTCGTGGTGATGGATAAATTACGCGTTTAGTCCCTCTTTTTTGCGCTGTTATTTGATTAGATCCTATGTACATTTTCTTTGTTTTTTTAATTAGTCTCTGTAATTCATGCGCACTATTAATTTAGTCCAGTTTATACACTGTGTTTTGGTTGTGTAAATATTTTCTATTTTAACCCCGATTATTTGAACGCTTTTTAATTTAGTCCTGGATTTTGTAAATTCTTTATAAAACAACCTTTTAATTTCATTTCTTTTTCAATTAAATATTTTTCAGTCTATTTTATAATCTTTTCAAATTAACTTGATTATTATTCACTTTGTATAAGTTGTCTTAATAAATTTTTGAAATTTATTTTACAATGTTTTAATCGGTTTTATACTTCCATTGTATATTTTAAGTTTATTTTATAAATATTTAATCTCAAAATCTTCTTTTATGGGTTACTTGTTTTAAAAATTTTATAGTATCTAATTTAAATACTTTTATATATTATTAATTTATACACATATATATAAAATTTGTACTAAAACTATCTTACTTTATGTATATATTCTTAATTTCATATAATTTTATGTGTGTATTTCCTTTGAAATCTATACATATATATATATATATATATATATATATATATATTTCATTTTAAATCTATATAAATATATAATTGTTATTTTAAAGATCTTATTTCAAATTATGTTTTCTTTATTTCCAACACCTCCCTACATTATTATTTTTATATACATAGGTTATTTATATTATGTATCGTTTTCAAATCATTTTGTATATCCAAAATTTAAATTTCAAATTGTATATACATTGAAATTGTATATGTAGTATTATGTGTGATTGCAATTGGCTTTGAATTTCTTTTAGAATTGTTTTTATTATTCATAAGATTTTGAATATTATCGCTAGCATTTTACATGATGTTGTTGTGAGACCATTGTTGTTATGTATATCTTAATGTGTTCTTCCATGAATTTATTTGTTTTTCATAACATCATTGCCATGTATTATTATTCCATGCTTGCTACTATACTTCATTATCACATTGTAACCAAGATTTCCAACTTACTCGTTCAAATGTTTTTTATCCAAATAAACCGAGTAATTACTTTCTAAGTTGATTTTAAGATCGCTCATTTAAAAATTCTTCAAAACAAGGCAATATTTAGTGTTTGGAAATTTGAGAAATTGTGCCCTATTATGCTGGGTTGAGGTTTTTTTTTGTTGGACCAAATAACCAAATATCCTTTCAAAATTTTTCCCATGCTTTTTCTATAAATAAAGCAATATTTTGTGTTTGGAAACTTGACGAATCGTGCCCTATCGTGCTGGGTTTCAGTTTTTCGTTTGTCCAAATAATTGAATATCCTTATAAAAATCTCAACACATGAACTTTGGAAATCATGAGAGGATCTTGGCATCGAGGGTTTGAAACGTCATATCGTATCGTGCTGGATGGGATATTTTATTCTTCGGAATAAGAGAATCTCAAAATTCAATTCGAGTTATTTTATTTTTTTTTAAAAACAGAATTGTATTCTAAAATAGTTTCAAATTTCTGACATTAGGACATAAATTAATCAATTTGGTACCAATTTTGGGCGTTGCGAGGGTGCTAATCCTTCCTTGCACGTAACCGATTTTCGAACATGTTTTCTTAGATTTCATAGACCAAAATTATTGTTTTAATAAATCTAAAATGTTTTATTAAAATAATCCATCTCAAAGTGACAGGATCACACCTTGAATAAAGGATCGGTGGCGACTCCATGTTTCCTTTTAAAGTCGATCCCGTTTCCAAACTTAATAAATTAAAAATGGTTTCGACAGCTTGGCGACTTCGCTGGGGACTTCGTTGAGAGTAGGCCATAGATTGATTAATTCTTGTCCTTTTGTTTGGAAATTTGGAAAATTGATTTGAAAAATCATGTTTCTTTTGTTGCATGCCATAAACGTATATTGATAGTGTGGTGACTTCTGACAATTCTAAAATTTTTTTATATAGTAAATGGATGTCAACCGAGCGGCTACTAATGACGCTTCTAGTAACGTGTCGGCTCCCGCACAAGGGACCGTGCCTGTAGAAAGTAGACCCGAGACCTTGGGTCAAGGAGAGAAGGCACGGGAAGCCTTTCTCCATATGATGTGTAATTGGTATACGAAGTATGTACAAATGAACCCTAATGCTCAACCTCCTCCACGACCTCCTATACCTCAGCCAGTTCCTGTAGCTCCTCAAGGTATAGATTTCGTGACAATGACCAAACCCCCAGTAGATAAGATTCAGAAGCAAGGGGTCGAAGAATTTAGAGCTAACAAAGATGATGACCCCGAGAGGGCAGATTTCTGGCTTGGGAACTCAATAACTCTCCTGTACACCTAAGGAGAGCTTGAAATGTACTGTGTCATTGCTAAAGGACTCGGCCTATCATTGGTGGAAGATGTTAATGTCGGTGGTTCCAAGAGAGAGAGTAACGTGGGACTTCTTTTTTGAAGAGTTCCGAAAGAAGTATATAAGTCAAAGGTTTATGGACCAGAAATGGAAAGATTCCTTAAATTGAAACAAGGAAAAATGGCTATGGCAGAATATGAGCGTGAGTTTTTTAGGCTCAAAAAGTATGCACAAGAGTGTGTGTCTATAGAAGCTATCTTGTGCAAGAGGTTTGAAGATGGGTTGAATGAGGATATTAGACTTTTAGTTGGGATCTTAGAATTGAAAGAAATTGTAGTGTTGGTTGATAGGGCATGCAAGGTCGAGGAACTGAATAAGGAAAAGAGGAAAGCCATGAGTGAGGCCCGAGATGTAAGAAAAAGGTCAATGAGTAAATCATACCAAACTCAATTAAAGAGGTCCAAGAAGATGAACCCTCAGATGATTGTGTCAATTCGATATTCACACCGAGACCAAAGTTATACATACTTGGGCTCGAGAGTTCAAGCCATCTCGATGGCAAGCGTGGGCAACTCAAAATAAAATAAACCGAAGTGTCCAAATTGTGGTAGGCAGCACACTGGGGAGTGTTGGGGAAACAACCAAATTGTTATAAGTGTGGTTCCCCCGACCATTTCATCCGAAATTGTCTAGAGAGGGATGAGAAGGAAAGAAAGCAAGAAGTGAGATCAAGCAATGCATTCACCCTCAAGACTAGTAGTAGAGGTGGGATCACAAAAGAACCCAGGAGGTGGGAATAGTAGTAGAGGTGTGCCTCAAGACTCTACTGTGAGACCGAAGGGTTGAGCACCTGCGAGGACTTATGCCATTCACCCTCGCGAAGAGGCATCATCTCCAGATGTGATAACAGATACTTTTTCTCTTCATGATACTTCTATTATTACTTTGATTGATTCGGGGTCTACCCATTCTTATATTTGCATGAAATTGGCATCTAGTATGAGTATGATTATTGAGTCTACGGAATTTTTAGTAAAGATGTCAAACCCGTTAGGCAAACATGTACTAGTTGACAAGGTGTGTAAGAATTGTCCTTTGACAACTAGAGGTCATTTTTTTCAGGCAAATCTCATGTTGTTGCCGTTTGATGAGTTTGACTTGATTCTTGGTATGGATTAGTTGACTGCTCATAATGTTTTAGTGAACTGTGGTAGTAAATTTGTTGAATTGAAATGTGAAAATTGAGATGTCATTCAGGTTGAATCGGGTAGATCGAATAGTTTGCCTGTGATAATTTCATCTATGGTAGCCGAAAAATACTTGAGGAAAGGATACGAGTCCTACCTCGCCTTTGTGTTGAATACTCAAAAGTCGATGTAACAATTGAATCAATACCGGTGGTATACGAGTATCCAGATGTATTCCCGGAAGAGTTATTCGAATTGCCTCCAATTAGAGAGGTCGAGTTTGGGATTGAGTTAGTTCCGGGTACAACACCTATTTCGGTTGCTCCGTATAGGATGGCACCATTGAAGTTGAAAGAATTGAAAGTTCAGTTGCAAGAGTTAACAGACAAGGGTTTTGCAAGACTGAGTTATTCACAGTGGGGTGCTCGAGTACTTTTTTGTAAAGAAGAAAGATGGGTCAATGAGATTGTGCATAGACTACAAACAACTCAACAAAGTGACAGTGAATAATAAGTATCCTTTACCAAGGATAAATGATTTATTTGATCAACTGAAAGGAGCTACGGTGTTCTCTAAGATAGACCTAAGGTCTGGTTATTATCAGTTGAGAGTTAAGGAGCAAGTTGTACCGAAAACTACATTTTGGATGAGGTATGGCCATTATGAGTTTCTTGTCATGCCATTTGGTTTAACGAATGCTCCTGCGATTTTTATGGATTTAATGAATAGTGTCTTCCGACCGTATTTGGATAAATTTGTGGTTGTTTTTATTGACGACATATTAATTTATTTTCGAGATGAAAGTGAGCATACAGAGCATTTGAGAATTATTTTACAGACTTTAAGAAACAAGCAGTTGTATGCGAAATTCAAGAAGAAGTGAGTTTTGGCTCCGAGAGGTCAGATTCCTAGGACACATTGTGTCTGGTTATGGTATTAGAGTTGATCCGAGTAAGATCTCAGCTAATGTAGAGTAGAAACCGCTAAGAAATGTGTCGAAGTTAGAAGCTTTTTGGGTCTAATAGGGTACTACAGACGATTCGTAAAGGGGTTCTCCATGATTGCTACCCCGATAATGAAATTGTTGCATAAGGATGTTAAGTTTGAATGGACTGAGAAATGTCAACAGAGTTTCGAGAGATTGAAAGCATTATTGACTGAGGCGCCGGTTATAATACAACTTGAGTCGGGAAAAGAGTTTGTAGTCTATAGTGATGCATCATTTAATGGTCTTGGCTATGTATTGATACAAGATGGCAAGGTAGTAGCTTACACCTTGAGACAAATAAAACCACATGAGAAGAATTATCTGACTCATGATTTGGAGTTGGCTGCGATCGTTTTCGCTTTAAAGATTTGACGTCATTATTTATATGGTGAGAAGTGCTGAATCTTCACCGATCATAAGATTTTGAAGTACTTGATGGATCAAAAAGATCTGAATTTGCAACAACGACGGTGGCTCGAATTATTGAAGGATTATGAGCTATCAATTGATTACCATCTGGGGAAAGCGAACATAGTTGCGGATGCCTTGAGCAGAAAATCTCTGTATAGTTGCGGATGCCTTGAGCAGAAAATCTCTGTACACTTTGAGGGCCATGAGTTCAAGCTTAGCATTGTCTAATGGTGGTGCCATGTTGGTTAAGTTGAGGGCTAGACCGTTATTTATTCAGCAGATATGTGAAGCTCAAAAGAATGACGGTGAGATGCAAGCTAAGAGGGCTCAGTGTGAATTGGGAAATGATTCTGATTTTTGGGTGAGTTCAGATAGTTGTTTGATGTTTCATGACAGGGTTGTGTACCCAAGGATGACAAGTTGATCCAGAAAATTTTACATGAAGCACACAATGGTTGTTTGTCAGTGCATCCGGGCAGCACGAAAATGTACAATGATTTGAAGAAATCTTATTGGTGGCTGGGTATGAAAAGTGACATCTTTGAGTTTGTTATAAAATGTTTGATCTGCCAACAGGTGAAAGCAGAGCATCAAGTACCTTTGGGATTGCTTCAACCAGTGATGGTCCCATAGTGGAAATGGGATCGGATCACCATGGATTTTGTAATGGGGTTACCCATGACTCTGAGAAAGAAAGGTGATGTATAGGTTATTGTTGATAGACTAAAGACATCGGCTCACTTTGTACCTGTGCGAGTGGATTATTCACTTAATAAGCTGGCTGAACTGTATATTGCTGAGGTGGTGAGACTACATGGGGTGCCTATATCTATTATTTTAGACAGAGATCCGAGACTTACCTCGAGATTTTGGAAGAAGTTGCAGGAAGCCTTGGGTACAAGGTTAAATTTTAGTACTATGTTTCATCCCCAAACCAATGGCCAATCTAAAAGAGTGATTCAAGATCTTGAGGATATGCTCCGATGCTGTGTGTTAGAATTCAAAGGTAGTTGGGAAAAATACTTGCTTTTGGTTGAGTTTGTCTATAACAACAGTTATCAGTCGAGTATAAGGATGGCACCGTATGAAGCTTTATATGGTCGTAAGTGTCAGACTCCTTTGTATTGGACCGAGTTTAGTGAGAAGAAAATTCATGGGGTCGAACTAGTTAAAGAGACCGAGGAGAAAGTGAAAGTGATCCGTGATAGTCTAGAAGCTTCTTCGAATAGACAAAAATCATACACGAATTTAAAAAGAAAGGAAATTGAGTTTCAAGTGGTTGACAGAGTATTTTTGAAAGTATCCCCATGGAAGAAAATATTGAGATTTGGTCGAAAGGACAAATTGAGCCCGCGATTCATAGGGTCGTATGAGATTATCGAAAGGATTGGGCCAGTAGCATACAGGTTGGCTTTACCGATAGAGTTAGAGAAAATACACAATGTGTTTCATGTGTCGATGTTGCGGCGATATCGTTTGATCCTTCGCATGTGATCCCTCCAACGAAAATTGAGATACTACCGGACATGACTTATGAAGAGGAGCCAATTAAGATATTGGCTCGGAAGGTTGAACAGTTGAGGAATAAGAGTATAGCTTTAGTAAAAGTGTTATGGAAAAAACACGGTGTGGAAGAACCTATGTGGGAACCGAAATAAGCCATGAGAGAACAATACCAAACCTTTTTATCGATATGATTTTTGGGGCGAAAATTTCTAAAGGGGGGAGAGTTCTAACAGCCCGATTTTGGGGCTAGTTGGAACACTGGTTTTGGGACCGCTAATCTGAGATTGAAGAAAATTATTTTGATATTATTTTATGTGTTATGGCATAATTATATGGATGTATGAAAAGTTTGGTGCTTTAATTTTAGTAATTGTATGCTTAATTGTGAAAAAAGACTAAATCGCATAAAGTGCGAAAGTTCTATTATGTAGGGTAGAGGTGTCTAATAGCCATAGAATAGTAAATTGGAGGTCTTTAAAGTGAAATTAGGCCATTTGAATTGTGTTGGCCGGCCATAGAGACAAGGAGACAACGATATTAAATTTTTTGTCAAATTTGGTGAAATTAGGTGATAAAAAAAAATAAAATAAGATGAAAAAGAAGAGATATCATCTTTTACTATTCATTCTTCTTCTACCACCAAAAATTGAGAGGTAATAAGGGTTCTTGGAGTTCAAATTTTCATCAAAACAAATCTCTTGGAAGTAAGTGATTTTGGTGGTTTTGTTTGATAATTTTTGTACTTTTGGAACCCCCAAAGCTTAAGCTAGCTAATGAGGGGACTAATTTGCAATATGTTTGAAAGTTTAGGGACTTTTTATGAGATTTTTATGTTGTTTTTTGAGTTTTTATGGAAGAAAATGAATGTTAGTGAGATAAGAAACAACTTTTGTGAAAGGTGTTATCATAAAAACACTTAAATAGGACCTATTTGTAAAGGTTAAAAATGTGTAATAAATGCATGAAATAAATGGATTTGTGAGTTGTTTTAAGAGAAATAAATGTTCAACTAGGCTTGTTTAATGAGAAAATATGATGAAAAATGATTTACGAGCCTAGGGGCAAAATTGTAATTTTTGCCAAAGTATAAGGGCAAAATGGTCATTTTTGCCTAAGTAGGAATTTTGATGTATTATGATTTATAAAGTGATTGAATGAGCGAATTTTATTATTATAGATCAAGAAGAAAGCGGAATCAACCTTAATCGGGGAAAAGGCAAGGTTTCGAATTAAACCGCAAATTAGCATATTTTTCACCGAGGTAAGTTTATGTGTAAATGATACATCCATAATACATATGTTGTTAATTATTGGTGCAATGTATGAGTAAGATCAATTATGATTGAGATGGATTAAATTCGATAGATAATAAGTAATTCCTGTATGAACCTCGAAATCGATATGTAAATACGAAAAAATAACCGTATTAATCATTGGTGGGCTGTGTGCGATACCACCGTGATTATTCTTTTGGTGGGCTATGTGCAATACCACTTTATTTCTCATTCTATATTGGTTGTGTGTGATACCATCGTTTATATTATCATTTGGTGGGCTAAGTTCGATACCACCGTAAATGTTCTTGTTGGTGGGCTATGTGCGATACCACCCAATTTTAATTAATGGTGGGCTGTGTGCGAAACCACCAAGTGTTTGGTATTATTCCAAATGGTTTATTGAGAAATTGTTTAAGTATATGTTTCATGTGATGTTGTGATGATGAGTGTAGGGAATGTGTGCTAATAAATGAGAGCATTATAAATGTTATATGGATGGAATGTGGTAAGAGATGAAATGAGTAGGCATGATTATGAAATGTGGATGGTTCGTGCTTAGTGTGAAAAGTATTGATAGATTTATATATCTTATGAAGTTTATTGTTTACATGTAAACTTACTAAGCTTAAATCTTACTCCCTTTCTTTTCCCTTGCTTTATAGTGTCAAGGAGCTAATTCGGGATACGAAGTTAATTGGAAGATCACCCACACTATTAGCTCATCTTGGTATATCTAGACTTAGCATTTTGAGTATGGCATGTATAGGGGCTAGACTAGGCAAAATGTTTTGTTATTTTTGGCTAAGTGTGTTGGATCCTTTAAATATGAACTCTTTTATATATAGCCATAGTTGATGGCTCATTATTACTAATTTAGGAAAAGATGAAGTTATTCATGAAAGTGTCTATTGCACAATTGGGTTGTTTAGTGAATTATTGAATGTATTTATGTTGTGTGAGTTAGGGCGATAAAGAGAGCTTGGCAAATAGCCTTGTTCTTATCCACAAGGGTAGACAAGGGTGTGTATCTTGGCCGTGTGAGACACACGGTCAGTCCCATGGGCATGTGACCGGGCCGTGTGTCCCTTGCATGTTAATATTGCAAGTCAATGTCGACCACGGGCTAGCCACACGGGCGTGTGCCTAGGTCGTGTGACCCTTATGAGGTTGCTAACGTCACAAACATAATACCCAAGTTTTTACATAAGGACAAGGACACGGGCATGTCTAGGTCGTGTGGAGTACACGGGCCAAGAACACGGGCGTGTGTTCAGCCGTGTGAAAACCACTGTAGGTTCAAAATGAAAATAAATCCCACACGGGCTAGGGACATGGGCGTGTGTGACCACACAGCCTGCCTACACGAGCGTGTGACCTTGTTAAGGCAAAATTTTTTTAAGTTTACAAAAGTTACCAGTTTGATTCTGAGGCCCTCCGATTGTATGTTTAAGGCCTCGTAGGCCCATAATAATAATTTTATGAATGTGAGTGAAATGTTTTAAAATGGAATGAAATTTGATAGTCCAACTTTGTATGTTCAAGCGAGATAAGTTCGGTAATGCCTAGTACCCGGTTCCAGCATTGAATACGGGTAAGGGGTGTTACAAATCAACACCTTTTTTTATGATGAAAATGTCATGCAATCGCACTCAAAGCAAAATAAAACAAGTCAGTACATCTTATACAAAGCTAAAATTTAAAGCAAGCAAGAAATAATAAAATACCTATTCGGTTGACCACTAGGGGTTCGGTGCGGTTCTACCTAGGGTAGGCTCTTAAGCTCATTATATACGGTTCAATTTTAAAGTAAGGGTACCTGAACCGGTAGATTCCTCGATCCTCACCCATTATAGGCTCATACGGACCGAGTTCAATTCAGGGGAATACATTTTCCTATGGCTATACGGAGATGAAAATCTGATGAAGACATAGGTACGGATGTATCCCGAAAGCAATCCACTATCTTATACAGAGGTGAAGACCTCACGAAGGAATAGTTTCTCACTCCCATTAAAAAGGGTATAACCAACTGGTTATGTAGTGCAATATGCGAAAATATATCCAAAGACTCGAACCAATAAAGCAAATATATCAAAATGATGCAGACCATAAAAATGAAATGCAATGAAAGGGTTGTAAATTTAAACCAAATTATCAATTTCCGACAAAAAGAAAAGAAATAATCAACTCGTGGCTTGACTCTCTTATTTTAAATCCCCAGAAGGAGTCGCCAAGCTGTCGAAACCATTTTTTGAAAATTGACTTTTATTTTGAAAACGAAAATAGGAGTCGCCACCAATCATTTTTATATGAGGTGTGATCGGATCACCTCGAAACTTAATTTTTTAATAAAAGGTTTAATTTATTAAAACAATGTTTTTCGGTCTACAAAAATCTAGAAATGGGTTCGGAGTCAATTACGTACGAGGAAGGATTAGCACCTCGTTATGCCCAAAATTGGTACCTAATTGATTAATTAATGTTTTAATGTTGAAAGTTGAAAACTCGAAAAGAATTTAAAATATGATCCCTTTTTGTATTATGTTATTTTACTAAAAAAATTCTTAAATAAATCTAAACGAATATTAAAGACCCTTTCTCTCAAGATAATAAAATGTCACATCCCGTAAGTTTGGACACAACACCTTGAATCCTCGAGAATAATCTTGTCTTTTATTTTTTTTATTTAAATCTCATGTATTTGAATTTTAAAAGGATATCCGGTCATTTAGGTTCAACGAGAAAAATCGAACCCCATAAGTTAGAGTACGACTTCTCTAATCTCCAAATACGAAACATTGCCTATTTTTAAAAATTTATTTTTATACATTGAGCAAAAATTAATGTAATACTTAAAACGGTATATATTTAATTTATTCGGTATGGTATAAAAATGACTAAAAGTAAAAAGATCTTGCTTAGCGAATAATAATAATGTGACATAAATTAGTAGTAATAATGGCATGATATACTTAATAAAGTATAAAAATATAATGATAATAATGAATCATGATGCTAATATGCGTAAATAAAAAATAAAATGATAATAATAACAACAACAATAATGATAACAAAAAAACAAAAAAATTTTAATTTTGAAATATATTGAAAGTAGTAAATAAAAATAAATAAATAATAAAAGGCACAATAAAAGAAAATATATAAAAACAATTGTAAAAATAAAATAAAGGAAAATATTAAGTAAATAAATAAATAAGTGAATATCAATAAAACATTTGATTAAAATTTGAAACCAAATAAATAAATCAAACAAAATATACATGAAACATTTGAAATAATTAAAAATTTCGAAGTTAAATAGACTAAGGATTGAATTGAAATTAAAGGGAGTTTTGGGCTTAAATTATAATAAAATGAATGCAAAAGGACTAAATTGAAGTTTAAACAGAATTTTAGGGACAAATCGAGATAAAGCAAAAATAAAGGACTATATTGTAATGCACGAGAAGGAGGAGGGACTAACTAGAAAATTATCCCCTTACCCCCTAAAGCACAGTTCTAGGGGACTAAACTAAAAATAAATAAAATTAAGTGATAAAATAAAAAAATAGAACAATACTAAATTGAAGCAAGCTGCAAAAGCGAAAGGACTAAAAGGGTAAATAGACCCTTAGTCCAAAAACACGAGGATCCTCTGGGCGGATCAGGTCGGGCGCGAGTCAAAGGCCAAAACGACACCGTTTTGGGCTATTGGAATCATCAAAAACAATTAAATGATGTCGTTTTATAGGGCCTATAAAAGCTAATTTTTTTTTTAAAAAAATCATTCTCTTCCAACCCCTTAAAAAAAAAAAAAAAAACTCTCTCAAACTCTCTTACCCTCTCCCTTTGTCAGGCCATTAGGTTTGGCCATCGGCCACCGTGGCAGCCACCGGTCACCGGCAGCCGTAGCACCGTCCACGGTGGTCGGAGGAAAAAAAGCCATTTTTTGGTTTTTAAATGCCATCGACCTCCTTTCCCTCCCCCCCACGGCGGCGCAAACGTGAGAAAAAAGGGTAAGATTTCGACCTCTTTTTTTATTTTTGTTTATTTCTTTAGAAAACAAGTAAAAATAAATAAATAAATAATAAAAAGATATCAAATAAAAAACCACCTTCGTTAGACTTTTTTGATTTTCTTTTTCTCTTTTCTTGTGTTTGAATCATTGTTTTTTTTATTGCTCTTGCCTGTGTAAAAAAGTTACATGGTTCTTGTGGCTTTATAGCCGATTTCCTTACAATATTTTTATGTTTTTGCTACTGTTTAGCCACTATTCTTTGTTGTTTCTGCTTTTGCTTCTGTGGTCCTTTTTCTTTCTTTTTTTTCTTGTAGATGGCGGAGTCAACAGAAAGAAAGGCTGACCCTTGCCATTTTTGGTGCAAGGGAGGTGGTCCTCAGGCGATGGGCACGCTGACACGGCACGTGGAGCAGCGGCATGGCGTACAAAGGAGGCTAGGGTTTTTTTGCTTCTAAAGATGTTTAGGTTTTTGGGCCATTAGGTTTTTGTTATTGGGCTCTTTTGGGTTATTGGAAATTTGGGCTATTATATGTTGTAATGGACCTTTTTTATATTTTGGACTTCATTATTTTTTGTTTAAATTTTTGTGATCTGGGCCCGGGCAAAATTGGGCCATTACACTACTTATCGCGAAATTGACAACAACCTACACTGTTCTTGACCATCAAAAGATCTTACGCCTCACGAATACCACCTAAAGGAAACTAAACCCATCAATTGAAAGTTTATAAACAAAATTGAACTCCCAACTTCAACACAACATAATCACACCCCTTACCAACATACGACTAAACAACGAAACCTGCAATGAACATTGGCACAAAACAATTCAGCAACAGAAGAGCAAGGAACCAACAAAACTCAGCAATAGGGACCCAACAAGCAACATGTCGAGAAATTGGGAATGTAAAGAATAGGATCATTGACAAAGAGGGAACAATTGAACAAGAACTAAGAAAGAAAAAAGAAGAACGACATAACTTTCAAAGAAAATGAGAAAGAGGGAGAGAAAGTGAACGAGTGAAGGACGATTATGAGGGAGGACTTTTAGGAGAAAATACCTCATCACTTTTTTTTTAAAACTACCCCACTAACTCCCATCATTATCAACATCAGATTTTACTTTCGAATTTAAAACAAAAAAATAATCCCCACGCTCACACAGGGTTTCAAACACAAAACCTCCAAGTAAGCTAACACTTTACTATTGAACCAATAAGCTCATTCTATCATAACTTGCGTAGAAATAATATTCAAATTACAAGTTCAAAGATAAGGGTTTAAGAAAAAATAGAAACAAAATTCAAAAGAAAGGATTTGATCACAGGACCTCACACACACAAAAACAATACCTAACCACTAAACCAAATCAATTCACTTAATAAAATTTTCAGAATCTTAACTAAAAAATCAGGGCATGACCACTATTGGTTTTACGAGAACCCAATTTTTCTAACCCAATTTTTAGGATGTGATTGACTCTATCACTCCCTGATACGAGATCGGTTGTAGATGTCTCGAGTCGTATTTGTTGCCCAATCATGAATTTGAGTAAGAGTTGAATTGTTTTCAAAAACAATTAGGTTTAATCAAAATAGCCTGACGAGAAGAAAAAAAATAGGCTTAAAAAAACAAGGTTGCGAAATGGTTAAGCAAAGAAAGGTAATTCGGCTAAGGCCTAAGAATGAACCAACAATAATGTGATTGTTGACCCGAAACTCAAAATAGGTCTTAGGTGAATTCGGTTTAGGGAAAACAGCACAAAACCTTAACCCGCTATCAAATGTGATATGAACCAAAGGTATATGAACGCCACACCAAATGTGATAAGTTCAGTTTAACAAAGAACATATTGACTTCACAAGAATACTTGATAAGTCAATGTAGTCCCAAAAGAACAAGGGGAATTGGAAATCTCACAAGTTTCAAATTTAGCATAAATTCAGTGAAAAGGTCCCTAAACAAGCTAATTACAAAATATTTATAGTGCTACAAGAGACCTAGCTGAAAAGTCACTTGAATTCAGCTTTAATGAGAGGTTATGAGCTGAAATAAAACTTAATCACTAAAATCAAACTCTTGAAATCTCTAGGCCTATGTAACAGCAACTGTCAACATAATTTAATGTTCCAATTTAGCTGATTTAATTGAACTTGAATGCTTTGGCAGCCGAATAGACACCAGCAACATGGATAATATTTTGGGCATTCAGACAGACCATGGTGTGATCATTAAGAGGAAATCGGTTATGGAATGTGTAATCACTCCTTTGTCCATTGCTATTCTTGAACAGCTCTTTGGAGAAGAGGAATAGGCTACTGAATTTAAATGGTGAATAATGCTCTTCTTTAAATGTTTTAATAGCCCATTGTATATAACCGATCCAACTAAATAGTCACATTTAACACTTTGTAACCTCCCCTTGTTTGTAACCGATTCCAACTGAATAGTCACCTACAAGATTCATTAACAAACACATTAAAACACATTAAACACATTAAACACATTAAACTTAATTAACTAAGATAAACTCAATTAACTAAGATGAGTAATTTATTCCAACAACTTAATTAATTAAACTAAATTAACTAAACACATTTAATACTTAAACTACATATTATTTAAGTTTATTCCAGCAAATTAAATACTTATTCCAGCAAATTAAAAATGGGTTGAAGTTAATCTAAATGAGCTCAGGTTGAACTAGACAAGCTTGAAGAAGCTAGAATTGAGCTCATTGAGCTGAGATTAAGCTTCATTTTTTCACTTGGGCCCTTGACCTTAGGCCAATTCTGATGTTGTCGAGTTGTATCGAAACATGATGCTGACAGGATTGCATCATACCCTCCCTCTTGAAGACGATGTGTCCTCAAATCGGGCCATTTGCTCGCGAAGAAACTCTCAAGGTCATGGCCCCTTGGTTGATAAAGTTGGCAAAGTTGCTCCCTATAACCTGAAATTTACACACAATTTGAACACAAAACAGATTGTTTGTACGCCCTCCCTCTTTTGGAGGGAACCTTTCTAAAGTGCCACTTACATGAGATTTAAATGGATTAGTGACACCATGGTATATAGGCTCAATAGAACTTGCTGAAGTCTTATTCAAAAATTGAACATATGCATCAATGCCGGGATCAAAAATAGAAATTGAATTTACCTTGTTCCTTGATGGAAATAAACCAGAATCATGGAGCATTCGAAAGTCATACTTTTGGACAACAAAAGCCCATGACTCAAATCCTTTGAACAATGATAGAGAACAATGACCTCTGGGATCAAAAACAATATTTCCTCTTACCTCTCCAATCTGACTCGAAAGTGTCATGACCAGCAACTTAGATAGAACATGTAGCAATTTAGTAGTATAATCTTGCAAAACACGATCGAATCTTTTAAACCAAAATTTAGAACAACCTAATAGAGTCAAATATTCGAGTTTGACTTTGTAAAATTCACTTCTTTTATTTTCAAACAAAATGAAAAAATTCGGAGCAGATGAAAAGGTTAAGCACGTTTATTTAAAATGAAATTATGATGCTCACCTTTTCTTAGTAATGACTCAAGATGACTTGCTCCGGGCTTAAACACATGATTTTGATTGCTTGTCCCAATATACAGCAAGAATTTCAATTTCTCAATTAATTCAAAAAAGGAAAACAAAGAGAATTTAGACAAACAAACAAACAAGCATTCAAGCTTCTCAAATCTTAATCGAATAGGCAGATAAAAGCATGAAAATTTCGCATAAAGGTTTAAATATTTCTCATGAACATAAAAACAAATTAAATATTTTATGTGAAAACTTTTTACCACATATGCCAAATAAAGAAGATGTGAACATACAAACATTCAAATAGTCAAACCTATCACAATTCATTCGAATAGGCATGTATGTTTTTGACATTCATATGCCTCAAATCTCATCCGTACATTTTCACCACAATCAAACAAACAGAAAGGTTTATATGATTCATTATTTTGCACTCCAATCCTTGCAATTGTCGATTGATTTCTACTTTACCAACAATCTCATCATTACCACAATTTCCAGTAATGGTACTCTCCTTGCAATCTTTAAAAGTAAACAAATCATTGTTAATCAGGGAAGAGTAATTAACAAAGTCAAATTTCAAACATTTTTCAGAAACCAAATCTTCAACAATCGAATGGGGCTGATATAACCTAAAAAATTTAGATTCCATACCTTGCTTAGCCTTTGGCATAGGCAAACTATGTCCGTTGATAACGTTACCTTTTTAAACCAATGTGAATCTTCTCTCCTTCGAAAAATATTGAGGTTGAAATTTGTCAATGGGATCTTCAGAAACCTGAAAAGAATAAATAATACAAGGAGAACTCACAAAATGATTAGTAAAAACACTCCTCACTTTTCTTGTTAATTTTCTTCCTTTTCACTAATTTCTTTTTCTAGCTCATTTTCAAACTCTCATTCTTTTACCTCAATCTCTTTTATTTTTTAAAACTCAATGTCACTTGTTTCTTTTACTCTCTCGCTCTCTTTTTCAATATGCTTTTCTGGCTTGCAGTCTTTTTCTTTTTTAATCTCGATCTCTTTTATCTTTTTCACATGCTTTTTCAATTTCATTACAAAGGGAGGACAACAAAAAGGAATCATCAAAATGAGAAACCTTTCGTTGAGAATAAGAGAAGGAGTCTTCATACAAAAGGTGATCATCTGTTCGTGATAGATCTTTCGTGGCCTAATACTTTGATGCTTTTGAAACACGTTCGCCACTTCGTAAGCAATCCCCCACGAATGAATAAATTGATGCACTTGTGGAGACTTATCTACCTTTTCGTTTGTCATCTCGAAAGGACCCAAACTTGAAGCTTGCTTTACTTTGTCTTGAACTCATCGGCATATAAGACTCGCAATATGGATCTCTTCTTGAATATTAATGGGATGCTTGTCTTCGTGAGGATCTTATCTCTATTCCTCGGCTTGGTGAAATTTGCTCCGTTTGGGCTCTTACTCACTGGCCCTGCTCTTTGACACAAGCCAATCGTTTCTTGATGGGTTCGAGTTTTCGATCAAATAGATGCTCCATTTCGCGCGTGAAGGCTTGGAGTGTAAAATCTGGCAAGCCTCCACCAACATTCCTTATAGGTTGAAAACCACTTCCCTCATTTGGGTTTCTTTCCGAACTTCTTGGCATATTAAGTTCTCACAAACAAAAACCTCACTATTTCTCTCCAAAGAAAATTCACTCACTTGGCTTTTGTTCACTCAAATGGACTCACCACTCTTTTGCCATTTTCCACTCACTCCGCCTCTTTAAGTTCTTAAAGGGACTAGTTAAACTTAGAAGCAGTCATTATGGGTCGGTTTGCAAAATTGATGTACGATTTTGGTAGGAATCTTGTAGGACAAAGAAGGTAGGCTTGAAACAAAGAAATCAAAAGGGTTGGGTGTGGCCGAATAGTAGGACATTGAATGGATGTTTCGGGTAGTAAGCAAAATTTCAACTTGGCAACAAAAACTTGAACACTTTCTGGTTTTTTTTTTTTAATTTCTCATTTCTTCTCTCTTTTTTTTTTCAAATACAAAATGATAATTTTCAATAAACTCTTTGAATTCATGAATTTTTATTATTTATTTATTTATTTATCTTAATCGAATCTACAATACCGTTGTGCCGAGAACGCCTATTGTAACACCCCTTACTCGTATTCGACGCTGGAATCGGGTACGAGGCATTACGACTTAACATTCTTAATCATACAAAATTGGGTCATACATTTTTCACTCCAACTTAAAATTTTTCATTCGTACTTATAACATCCCAATTTTGGGCCTACGAGACCCGAAACATACACAATGAGTGGTTCTGGACTGAACTGAAAACTTACGAACACTTAGAAAATTTTTGCTTAAGACAGGGCCACATGCCCGTGTCTATGGCCCGTGTCATTCACACGGCTATGACACGCCCATGCGATGAATTGGATTTCTGCAATTTATGTGCAGATTTCACACAGCCTCGGCCCACGCCCATGTTCTAAGACCGTGTCTTTCACACGACTGAGACAGATGGCTGTGTCTCTGTCCGTGTGCTTACTACTGGGCATTCTGTTTTACTAAGTTTGGATGCAGGGGAACACACGACCTATCAACATGCCCATGGGGCTGACCGTGTGTCACACACGACCTAGACACACGCTCATGTGTCTAACAGTGTGGACAAATACAAGGCTATTTACAAAGCCATTTGCCACTTTGAAAAACAATCACACTTATACCATTTCCAGCAACAAATAGCATAACAATAATGCACCTTAAATATCCACAATCAAGAAATTCACACCTTAATTTCACATTACGTTCATCATGCATATACTTCACATATTACTCATTTAATTGCACAAGCTTACACTTCATGAGTTTCATCATCATTGAATAGATATGACTTAACTAGTATTGACCAATTCCCATGACCATTTACAAAATGAATAAGTAACATTAATAGCCAACTCATTGGCTAACCAACATGACATATAACAAAATGACCAAGTTCCTATACATGTCATACCCAAAATAATCAAACTTTACTATACCCAAAAGAATAGCTTGATAGCATGAATCGAACTCGACGTCCTACAATCCGTGAGCTAGCTTGGCGATACTACAAGGGAATGGAAAAGAGAGGGAATAAGCATAAAGCTTAGTAAGTTTACATGTAATAGATAACAACATAAAATCTTATATTAATATCCACACATATAGCATTATGAATTTAACACAAATTCTCAAGCAACATTGACATGGCTTACTCCTGATTGCTCTTACCAATCACATATCACATACCGAACTCAATTCTCGTGAGTTTCTCATATGTACCTGTATCACTCCATTACATAACTTTAGCACTTTTTCCATCTTTATCATAAACTTAGCTCTTTACCCCGTTGAACCACTTGGAATACTAAAAGATACTCAGGTATTATCATACACATAAAAAGATGCCAATGCCACATCCTAGATGTGGTCTTACATGGGATCACATGTCGATGCCGATGCCATATCCCAGATATGGTCTTATACGAGATCTCATAACGATGTCGATGCCATATCCCAGATATGGTCTTTTACGAGATCGTATATAGATGCCATGTCCCATACATAGTCTTACATGAAATCAATATTCGATGCCGATGACATGTCCCAGATATGGTCTTATACGGGATCTCAATTCGGTGCCAAGGCCATATCCTAGATATGGTCTTATACGGGACCTTATAAATATCATGTCTTAACAAGGGTATCATTTCTATTCCTAAGGTTCAACTGGGACTTCAACATAATATAACTTCACCACACTTTCATCGAAACCTGATTTTCTCTAAGTTCGTCCAATAAATAAAATGATCAGGCATCTCGCTACGAACTCGAAAATATCTTTCTTCATACTCGGCCACCAATACCATTTTTCAAGTCATTAGACATCTTTGTACTGCATGGATGAATAGAAAAACATCCACTATGTGCTTCGTGAAATTTTTTTTGAATAAGCTCATCATCTCTGGGTACACAGACCCTATCTCGAAACATCAAACATCCATCAGAACTAATTCGAAAGTCTAACTCCATACCCGATTCACAATGAACTCTTTTGGCTTGTAAATCACTGCCGCCTTTCTGAGCTTCACAAATATCTTGGAGAAATATCGGTCTAGCTCTCAACTCAACTAGAATAGAACCATTATTTGATAAAGACAACCGTGTATTCATAGCTCTCAATGCAAACAAGAATTTCCTACTCAAGGCATCGGCGACAACGTTCACCTTTCCATGATGGTAATCAATCACTAGCTCATAATCTTTTATCAACTCTAACCATCTTCGTTGCCTTAGATTCAATTCCTTTTGAGTCATCAAGTACTTTAGGCTTTTATGATCAGTGAATACCCGACATTTCTCGCCATACAAATGGTGTCTCCAAATCTTCAATGCAAATACAATGGCAACTAATTCTAAATCAAGGGTTGGATAATTCTTCTCGTGCAGCTTTAACTGTTTAGAGGCATAAGCTATCACCTTGCCCTCTTGCATAAGTACACAACCCAATCCATTCAAGTATGCATCACTATAAGCCACAAATTCTTTTTCCGGTTCAGGTTGTACTAAAATTGGAGCTTCAATCAACAATGTCTTTAGTTTCTCAAAACTCTGTTGGCACTTATCTGTCCACTCAAACTTTACATCTTTTTGTAATAAACTCGTCATCGGAGTAGCTATCATGGAAAATTCTTTGACAAACCGTCTATAATAACCAACAATGCCTAGAAAAATTCTAACATCAGATACATTCCTTGGCGGTTTCCAATCAACAATTGCTAAAACATTACTCAAGTCAACTCGAATACCATCGCCCAGAATAATGTTCCCCAAAAATTTGACTTCTTTAAGCCAAAATTCACTTTTACTAAACTTGGCATAACTGATTATCCCGTAAAATTTGTAAGACCATCCTCAAGTGCTCAGCATGCTCGTTCTCATCATAAGAGTAAATCAATATATCATTAATAAAGACTACAACAAATTTGTCCAAATATGGTCGAAAAATGTGGTTCATTAAATCCATAAACACGGCAGGGGCATTGGTTAAACCAAAAGGCATAACTAGAAATTCATAGTGACCATACCTTGTCTAAAATGCAATTTTTGGCACATCTGAGTCTTTGACTCTCAACTGGTAATAACCAGACCTAAAGTCTATCTTGGAAAACACAGTGGCTCCCTTCAATTGTTCAAAAAAATCATCGATCCTTGACAAGGGATACTTGTTCTGTACGGTTACCTTATTCAGTTGCCGGTAATCTATACATAACCTCATAGAACCATCTTTCTTTGTCACAAATAATAAGGAGCACCCGTTGGAGAATAACTCGATCTTGCGAAACCTTTATCCGTCAACTCTTGTAACTGTGCCTTCAATTCTTTCAACTCGGTTGGAGCCATTCTATACGGAGCAATTGAAATGGGCGTAGTACCAAAGGCTAACTCAATACCAAATTCATTCTCTCTAACTGGAGGCAACCCTGGCATTTCTTCTAGAAATACATTTGGATAGTCACATACTATCGACACTGATTTAATTCTTAACTCTGATTCTTTAGAATTCATCACAAAAGCAAGATATTATGTATTTCTGAGCAGACATAAAAGAAATCATTACAGGCAATCTATCATGTTCATTTGATTCAACACGAAGAGTATCCCCATTTTCACATTTCAATTCAATATATTTCCTTCCACAATTTACTATCACATCATAAGTAGTTAACCAATCCATACCAAGAATTACATCGAATTCATCAAATGGAAATAGCATGAGATTTGCTGGAAAATAATGACCTCTAATCATCAAAGGGCAATCTATGCATATTTTGTTAACTAACTCACATTTGCCTAGGGGATTTGACACTTTTATCACAAGTTCTGTAAACTCTGCAGACATGTTCATATTAGTTACTAATTTCATACAAACATACGAGTGGGTAGATCCCAAATCAATTAAAGCAACAACATGAGTATCATAGAGAGAAAATGTACTCGTAATCACATCAGGGGATGACGCTCTTCACGAGCGCGAATGGCATAAGTCCTCGCAGGCGCTCTACCCTCAGATCTTGCAGTCTGCTCTCTAGGTGTATTCTTACCACCTGTTCCATTTCTCAGATTTTCCTGTGGCCTCCCTCTAGTAGTACTTCCTGATCTTGCACTCTAAATTTTCTCCTTTCCAACCATTTCAGGGCAATTCCTAATAGAGTGATCTTGAGAACCACACTTGAAACAAGCTCTCTCATTTGCTCAACACTCACCAGAGTGACGTCTACCACACCATGAACATTCCGGTCTACTTGGTCGAGCATTACAAACACTAGAAATCAAAGTGGTTTGGTTTTAGAATCCGAATACTGTTTACCTTTACTTCTATTTGAGAACCCAACTGAAGCAACTGATCGAGTAGTGAACTCTCTTGATTTCTTGGACGAGGATTGAAATGACTTACCCAATTGTCTCTTTCTCGAGTCACGAGACTCAATTTTAGCCTTTCTTTTCTCTTTGGTCAATTCCTCAGCCTTGCAAGCTCTTTCTACTAGCACAACAAATTCTTTCAGTTCTAGAATAACAAACAATCAGATATCCTCATTTAATCCATCCTCAAACCTTTTACACATGATGGCTTCAGTGGATACACACTCCCGAGCATATTTACTAAGCCTTACAAAATCACGCTCATATTCAGTTACCGTCATTCGATCTTGTTTTAATTCTAATAATTCCTTTCTTTTTTGGTCGATAAATCTTTGGATAATATACTTCTTTTGGAACTCTTTTGGAAAAATTCCTAATTTACTTTCTCCCTTGGTACAACTAACACAAGGGTATTCCACCATTGGTAAGCCAAATCTCCCAAAAGAGACACAACACATTTCATACACTCTTCGGGTGTGCAAGACAATTCATCAAATACCCTAATAGAATTTTCAAGTCGAAATTTTGCTCTTTTCGGATCGTCATCTTTATTAACTCGAAATTCCTTAGCTCCTTGTTTTCAAATTCTATAGATCGGGGTTTTTCCTTCTTACTGTTTCTATAACTTGGGGAGCTATAGAGGTAGGCTGAGGAATAGGTGGGGTGGAAGGGGTTGTGCGTTCAGGTTTGCTCAAATGAACTCCGTATACCAAGCGTTCATCATATGGTGAAAGGCTTCCCTAACCTCTTCTCCTCCTTTCTAACTCACGTCATTAGTCTATTTTCATTTTCAGCCGGCACCGTCCCTTGGGTGAGGGCCAGCGCTTTACCTTCTACATCATCCGCCACTGCTCTATCGGGATCCATTTACTATATGAAAACATAATTTAAATTGTCAAGAGTCGTCACACTATCATTATGTAAATACTCATACGTATGGCATGTATAGCTAGACTTGTGCATACATTACACTAGTCCGAGAATCGACTAAACTGTAGCTCTGCTACCACTAAATGTAACAACCCTTACCCGTATTCGACACCGGAACCAGGTACGAGGCATTACCGGCTTAACATTCTTAATCATACAAAATCGAGCCATTCATTTTTCACTCCAACTTAAACTTTTTCAGTCGTACTTATAACGTTCCTATTTTGGGCCTATAAGACCCAAAACATACACATTGAGTGGTTCGAGACTGAACTGAAAACTTACGAACACTTAGAAAATTTTTGCTTAAGACAAGGCCACACGCCCGTGTCTGTGGCCCGTGTCATTCACACGGCTATAACACACCCGTGCCCTAGCCCGTGTAACAAACTGAATTTTTGCATTTTATGTGCAGACTTCACACGGCCTGAGCCCACGCCCATGTCCTAAGACCGTGTTTTTCACACGGCTGAGACACATGGTCATGTCTCTATCCATATGCTTACTACTGGGCATTCTGTTTTGCTCAGTTTAGATGCAGGGGAACACAATGTCTATCAACACGCCCATGGGGCTGACCGTGTGTCACACACGACCTAGACACACGCCTGTGTGTCTACCCATGTGGACAAATACAAGGCTATTTACAAAGCCATTTGCCACTTTGAAAAACAACCACACTTATACCATTTCCAGCAACAGAAAGCATAGCAATAATACACCTTAAATATCCACAATCGAGAACTTTACACCTTAATTTCACATTATGTTCATCATACATATACTTCACATATTACTCATTCAATTGCGCAAGCTTACACTTCATGAGTTTCATCATCATTGAATAGATATGATTTAACTAGTATTGACCAATTCCCATGGCCATTTACAAAATGAATAAGTAACATTAATAGCCAACTCATTAGCTAACCAATATGACATATAACAAAATGACCAAGTTCCTATACATGCCATACCCAAAATAATCAAACTTTACTATACCCAAAAGAATAGCTTGATAGTGTGAACCGAACTCTGACATCCTACATCCCCGAGCTAGCTTGGCGATACTACAAGGGAATGATAAAGAGAGGGAGTAAGCATAAAGCTTAGTAAGTTTACATGTAATAGATAACAACATAAAATCTTATATTAATATCCACACATATAGCATTATGAATTTAACATAAATTCTCAAGCAACATTGACATGGCTTACTCCTGATTACTCTTACCAACATACCGAACTCAATTCTCATGAGTTTCTCATATGTACCTATTTCACTCCATCACATTAGCACTTTTTCCATCTTTATCATAAACTTAGCTCTTTACCCCGTTGAACCACTTGGAATATTAAATGATACTCAGAAATTATCATACACATAAAAAGATGCCAATGCCACATCCAAGATGTGGTCTTACATGAGATCACATGTCGGTGCCGATGCCATATTCGAGATATGGTCTTATACGGGATCTCATAATAATGTCGACGCCATATCCCATATATGGTCTTATACAAGATCATATATCGATGCCATGTCCTAGACATGGTCTTATATGAAATCACTATTCGATGTCGATGTCATATCCCAGATATGGTCTTATACGAGATCTCAATTAGGTGACGACGCCATATCCCAGATATGGTCTTAGACGGGACCTTATAAATCTCATGTCTTGCAAGGGTATCCTTTCTATTCCTAAGGTTCAACTGGGACTTCAACACAATATAACTTCACCACACTTTCATCGAGACCTTATTAACCAATTTCAGAGAAACAATATACATTTCACGAAATGTCAAGCATTTAAAAGCATAGTAACATGATGTTGAACTATTACTCATAAACTTACATCGATACCAAAATATGTATAATTGTTCAATTTAGTCCACCACCTTGTTCTTTCCTCGATTTAGATTCAGACTTCGTGTTTCTTGATCTATAATGACAAATTTCACTTATTTAATTATCACATTGACTTAAACAGCCCATGAATTATACTTTGGCAAAATTATAATTTTGCCCTTAAACTTTCACATATTTGCATAATGGTTCCTAAGCTCGTATAACGAAATGTACTCATTTCCTTGGTTAACCAAGCCTAGCCGAACCTATCTTAAGCTTATAATAGCTCATACTTTCCTTCAAAGACAATTTTTACTACATATTTTATCACCTTTACAAATAGGTCCTTTTTATGAGTTTTCCATGAAAATCACTTACAAAAAGATGTTCATCACACATCAAACTTTCATATTCCTCCATTAAACATCAAAATACATGCATGTCATACATGGGTAAATTTTTGAACATGAGCTCTAGCATAAAATATCACTAGAACTAGCTAAATCGAGCTACGAGGATCTCAAAAATACGAAGAACATAAAAAACGAGGCTAGGATGCACTTACTTTGAGCTTGAAAATGAACAAAATCCTATGGTTTCTCCTAAAATTTTTGGCACTTAGGGAAGAAGATGGACACATTTTTGACTTGTTTTTCCCTTTTTATTAGTTTATTAACCATTTGACCAAAATGCCCTTAAGGCCCTTCCTTGAGATTTTTTTTCTTTCCATGTCCACTTTTGTCTCTCATAAGATATAATGGTCTAATTACTAAATAAGGACCTCTAATAAATTTTCTAATGCTATCTCATACTTGAAAATTCTAGAATCTCATAATTTTCAATTCTTACAATTTAATCCTAAAGGATAATTTGATCACTAAATCATAAAATTTCTTCATGAGATTTTCACAAAATCATTCAAACATGTCATAGACCTCAAAAAAGCCATAAAACACATATTGCTACTTCAAATTTATGGTCTCGCAATCACTATTCTGACTAGGCCCTAAATCGGGCGGTTACACCAATTTTTACTCCAATTCTGCTAGCTCTGATACCAAAAGATACAAACTCATTTCGGTGATGATTCGAGTCATTTAGATTGCCCGATCGTTAAAATGAGAAGTATTGTTCGAAATAGAACAAAGAGGTTAAATTCGGCCAGGCATGGTATTCAGTTTCTAAATTAAGTTCAAAATGGCTAGGTGTAGTGATGATGATTAGATGGCTATCAAAGAAAAACAAAGGAATAAGAAATGGTTTGGTTGGGATGGAATTGGATCGAAGTGAACTTAAGAATCAAGAATGAACCAACACTATGATTGAGTGCTGACCCGAAACTTATGTGATCTTAAGGGTGATGGATGTTGAAGGATAGATTGATCATGACCCTCTATCAAGAGTGATCGGAACCAAAAGTATATGAACGCCACACCAAAGGTGATAAGTTCAGTTTAACAAAGAACAGATTGACACCACAAGAATACTTGATAAGTCAATTCAGTCCCAAAAGAACAAGGAGAATTGCAAATCTCACAAGTTTTAAATTTAGCATAAATTTAGCAAAAAGGTCCCTAAACAAGCTAATTACAAAATATTTATAGTGCTACAAGAGGCTAGCCGAAAAGTCACTTGAATTCAGCTTTAATGAGATAAAATAAAAGTTAATCACTAAACTAAAACTCTTGATATCTCTAGGCCTAAGTAATAGCAATTATCAACATAATTTAATGTTCCAATTCAGCTAATTTAATTGAACTTGAATGCTTGGGTAGCCGAATAGACACTAGCAACATGGATAACATTTTGGGCAGTCAAACAGACTATGGTGTGATCATTAAAAGGCAATCGGTTATGGAATGTGTAATCATTCCTTTGTCCATTGCTATTCTTGAATAGCTTCTTGGAGAAGAGGAATAGACTGCCGAATTTAAATGGTGAATAATGCTCTTCTTTAAATGTTGTAACAACTCCTTGTATATAATTGATTCCAACTAAATAGTCACATTTAACACTTTGTAACCTCCCTTGTTTGTAACAGATTCTAGCTGAATAGTCACCTACAAGCATTCATTAACAAACACATTAAAACACATTAAACTTAATTAACTAAGATAAACTCAATTAACTAAGATGAGTATTTATTCCAGCAACTTAATTAATTAAACTAAATTAACTAAACACATTTAATAATTAAACTAAATATTATTTATGTTTATTCCAGCAAATTAAATACTTATTCCAGCAAATTAAAAATGGGTTGAAGTTAAGCTAAATGAGCTTAGGTTAAACTAGACGAGCTTGAAGAAGCTAGAATTGAGCTCATCGAGCTGAGATTAAGCTTTATTTTTGCACTTGAGCCCCTCGAGCTTAGCCCAATCCTGATGTCGTCGAGTTGTATAGAACAAGATGCGGTCGGGATTACATCACTCCCTAAGTATAGAGATATTACCTTTATACCTAAAGGCTAGAATACTCACCTCCAAATCCTCCCCTTGAAAACTAAGGCAATAAACACTCAACAATGTTTACAATTCAATTTTCACTCTCTCATAAAATCGTTCCTCTATGAACAAAATAGAATACACTCAATATCTCCTACTAAATGTTCACAAGCCTAAAAAATATCAACATTAGATTCCTAACATAGAATCTAAGGGAATTCAAAGTAACTCCTAAAAATAGCTATTACAATATTAATAATCAAAATACAATCAATCGAAACATTTTGCCTCAACATGTATTGATATATCATGCAATACTAATAATATAGTATTACATAATAAACTTGTTTAATCATGTGTAACAATTATAATAATAATTTGATATATATATATATATATATATATATATTTGAACATTTTCATTATAAGTTATGATTATATTTACTTTTTTTTTTTTTGACAAAATGCCTAGAACTACTTATAGCCCCTTCTCGACCCATAAATAAGAGGATAATATGCTTTAGCACACTCGAACCTATGTCCTCTCTGCATTGATAATTGTAACACCCCAAACCCAGCCTAGAAGTTAGGCTCGGATCTGGCATGTCACATTGAAGTGTTTTAGCGAAAACTTTGTTTTAATTGAAAACCCTTCATAAAGTAAAATGTTGAGTACAAACCCTTTTTAGTTGCGGAAGTTTTATTTAAAGACAAACAATTTATAAAACTTGGTATTTAAAAATGGAGTTGAGGAAACGTAATAATTGAAAACAGCCATAGCTTAGGAAAATAAACAATGTTCTGCTTCTAAAATATAAAACATAATAATATAATAATCCCACAAAATAATAATAACCAGAGAAAAGGCCTTATTACAATCCAAACCAAAATAATTTCAGAATACTAGGTATTTTAAAGAAAATCCAAGTAATAATATCTTGCTAGCTGGCCACCTCTAAGTCCCACCATCCGTCAAACCGCCTACTGAGGGTCACCTGAAAAGTTTAAAAAGGAGGGGGTGAGTTTTGAAAAACTCAGTGTGTACAACCCTTAATGAGTATAAAGCAATCATCATTCATTTTGGGCCTGAACCCAACTTAGTAGCGGTGGCCTTTGGGTCAAGCCCATATCACATTAATATCACAATAATATCGTACATGCAACGCTGTGTAAACCCTCCCCAATAGTCCATCCGCTACACAACATTTCCCTTCCAACCTTATACACCTGTGGGGATTTCTAAATCGACCCACCCATCCGCTACACAGCAATGGTAGTTGCGGTACTACCTAACGTTGCAGCAAAGTTGCTAATCATATATTAGGCTTAAAAAGCCAACGGTGAATCCACGGCATCAAGCAACCATGTGATCCTCAAATTCTTCCTCCGTACCATAATTCCCACCCATATGCAACCTAACCAGAATATCATATGAATGCAGCATGTCATACATGTAACATAAATCCTACATTTAACCTATAGGGGTATTTTAGTAATTTTTAATAGCATAGGTTTTAAATTATGAACTTTTGGCCCGTCAACATGTCCTTATTGGCTAAAGTGATCAGAAATTATGCACCAGGTAGGATTCTGAAGAAGAGAAGGTGGGTCATTAAGACCGCTTAAATACCAAGCTCTCCCTAGATCCAATTCTAGACATGTATATGCCCATTACCACACTCTAACCTTATGACTTGTCCACAGACGAATTTAATAAATTAATAAGTTTTATGCTGTTTAAGGATTTATTAGAAATATGTCTAAAAGTCCATTATAAAACCTTAGCAAGTCTACAGGCTTTCACACACTCATATAGCCCATCATACCCAATCACATTTTCATGGCCTATTAGGCTCAATCACACTCATATGGCCCATTAGGCTCGAATCCATTCCAAATCATTCAATAAAATTAATTAGCTCATCACATATTACCAAGTTATCAAAATTTGCTTATTTAGGCTCATGGCCCCGTTGGGCCCATTTGGCCCATTTTGGCCAGTTGGCCAAAACGTGACCCAAGTCCATGAGATTGCTCATGGGGTCTCTAGTATCGTATCAAATACCCTCTTACAAGTGTTCGCACACTCACAAGACTACTGTAGCCAAACTTTTAGCTTTTTGGCATTTTAGCTTTTCGGCATTTCGGGATTTGCCGATCTATTGTGTGTGTAGTAGTATATGTACACACCTTCGAATTTATATTAAAATATCGAATCATAGGGTAGAAGTACACACCTTAGCATTTGGAGTACTAAGTACTCATAATCGTCAAAACCCATATTCAAACATTACACTCCATTAGTCACTTAATAAATCAAAATAAATCCACTACAACAACTCACCGAAGGACAACCTATACTTGCCTTGATCGACTGCGATTTGTCTATTTAATCCGAGGTCCATTGTAGTCCCCCTTTCACATCCAGGCAGAAAGTCCTGAACCGTCGACACCTTACGTTGCTTCAACTTAGGTGTAGTGGTCACTTGCTCACACTCAGCCAGCATCTTTATTGACACTTTACTAGATCCCCCTTTGCTCATCTTAAATTCCTTATCAATCAGCCAAATGAATGAAATAGCTAGTCCAAGAAGATTTAGCCAACGCGAGGAGAATAAAGAATATGAAAGAGGGAGAGAATAAATATTCGGTTAAGTAACTAAACAAAAAAGGATTACTTTGATCAAATTGTGGAAGAAAAGGGGTGGCACACAAGGGATTCGACAAAAAGGGATACTGGACTTTAGGGACTAAGAATATTTGGCACAAAAGAAATAGACTAGAAGAAAAGGAAAGAAAAGAGTTTGATAAGATAAAAGGGAAGAAATCGGCGCAAAAATAGAAGAGGAAGAATAAGGGATTTTGGCTTTCAGGTATTTGGAGAGAAAAGTAGTTTTCAGCAAAATAAAAAGAAAGAATTTGGCATTAGCCTAGAACCCCAAAATTGACACCTATTTATAACCTATAGCCAAATTTCCTATCCCCAAATTCCTAATTCGGCTCAACCTCTTCCACATACTCATCTTCTAATTTTTCTCTACGATAAGCTCCTCAATCCCTTCCTAACTTTTCTCTTTTGAACAATCCCCTTATAATCCAACTCCACGCCACTACCAACCATTCTTAATTCACTTAAATATTAAACTAAACATGCAATAATAAAATTTTTTTTTTGCACAAAAAAATCCAATTTTTCTGACACACGCAGCCCATCTCTTCTAGGCCCAAAATTCAAGGTGTTACAATTCACCCCTTCTAAAAAAAATTTCATCCTCGAAAATTCTAACTAGCAGGGTAGTCATATATCAACTATCCCACTATGCTACCGCTGCGCACTCTGATCCCAATAATTTCAATATATACCTAAAACATCCACCTATTGCAAACATTTTCAAACATACGCAGAAGAAGTACCAAATTTAGATTCAAATGTTTACAAGCATTAACACTTCCATAGCTTCTGTCGCAGCCCTTTGCACCTCTTCTAGCGCTCATCATCGATTCGCGTATTCTCTTGATACTTAGTTATTTAATCTGAGGTCCGTTGTAGTCCCCCTTCTGCATCCAGGCGGAAAGTCCTGAACCGTGACACCTTATGTCGCTTAAACTTGGGAGTAGTGGTCACTTTCTCACACTCAGTCGGCATCTTTTCTGACACTTTACTAGATCCCCCTTTGCTCATCGTTAATTTCTTATCAATCAGCCAAATGAATGCAATAGCTAGTCCCAGAAGATTTAGCCAACACGAGGAGAGTAATAAAAGATTTGAAAGAGGGAGAGAATGAATATTCAATTAAGTAACTGAACAAAAAAGGATTGCTTTTATCAGATTGTGGAAGAAAAGGGGTGGCACACAAGGGATTCAGCAAAAAGGAATATTGGACTTTAGGGACCAAGAATATTCGACACAAAAGAAATAGACTTGAATTTTTGGGCCTAGATGAATTGGGCTTTGGGCTTTGGGCTTTAGGTTTCATAAATATTTTTTAAGCAAGAAAATGACAAATGACGTATTGGTTTTAAGGGTTTAATAAACTTGGAGTGTTTAGGGGAGTTGGAGAAGTTCTGTGTTCAAACTTTAAGGAGAATGAATTTTTAATAAATTATTAAAGGAACCAAGGCGGTGAGTAGTTGGGCTTTTAAATAAAAATAGGGAAAAATGGCATCAAAGAGCCTTGTGGTGGAGTGGCTAAGTGACGCCACTTAGGGTATAGGAAGGTGGCGTTATGGGCTAGAAAGGAGATCCTAGCTTATTTTTTTTTTAGGATTTTAATTTTGGCCTTCTAGAAGGTTGGAAGTGGTGTGATGATGGACTCTAAGGAGAGTGATTAGAAGAGAAAATTTAGGAAAAGGATCGGGGAGTTATCAAGGAGAAAAACGAGGAAATGAGATGGGGAAGAGTTGGAGCCGATTGGGACTTTGGCGGGGGTAGTCAGAGTTTTTGTTTTGTGTATAAATAGAGGGTTCCGAATTCCCTCTGTGCTATTTCGGCAATTGGAATTCCCTTTGTGCTATTTCGGCAACTATAGTGCTCTGCCAAATTCTTCTTCACTTTTTTGTTCTAAACCTCGCTTCTTCCTTATGTGTTTTCTTTTCTTCTTTACTAAAGGCTTAAATCTAATATCATTCTCTTCTTTCTCCATTGCTTGTGCTGTCTTACCTTCATCTCAATTGTTGGGGACCGAATATTTGTGACTTTAAAAGCCGTAAACCTTTGCTCTTAGAGCCAATTTATTCATCGCTCCAAACCTTGTGTCGAGTACTCTAGTGACCAAATCTCTGTCGTGCTGTCATCTTCCTTTGATTTTTGGTGGATCGGATCTTGGAAAAATTAGAATCAAGCTTGGATCTACAAGTCTCTTCCGAAAAGCTATACTGTTCTTGATTTTGGGATAATTTGGCCGAATAGTCTATAGTGGAAAGGGTGACTTAAGTGGATATAAGTCACCTATTATTTTTTCTTTAACGATTAAGATTGATGTAGATCTAGGGGATATTCGTGAGTAGTAGCTAAGGAAGGGCTATTAGGATTGGTGGCACACGGTAAGGTTATGGTAAAGCTTCGGTGTTTGGTAACTATTGTGGTTAAGTGTGTGATTGATTGGAGGTTGGTATTGGTTGTAGGTTCAAGGCTGAGGATAGTGTAACACATCTCATTTACCAGGTGTGTGCATACACTTCACACACGAAAAATCGACAAAAGCTGAAATACCAAAAAACTAGAATGCCAAAAAGCTGAAACGCCGAAAGGTTGGCGCTGGCAACCACACAACCACACAAGCCGACAACCACACCTATACGACTACTGGGACCAAGAGAGCGATCTTAGGGTCTTAGGCCACTGTTTGGCCAACCGGGCCAGAAAGGGCTAAATGGGCCTGCTGAACTCGTGGGCCCAAATCAGTAATAGTTGATATGTGAAATTGAATGATGGATTGATATGGATGGTTGTATGATTTGATTATGATCGGGCCTAATGGGCTACATATACATGATTGGGCTTAATGGACTATATGGACATGATTGGGCTTAGTGGGCCTTATAGGATTTTAGAAATGCATGCTAGGGTTCTAATGGACTCTAGGCTTAGTTTTGATGAATCTTTAAACAGCATAAAACTTAATTTAATAATCAAACATGTCTGTGGACAAGTCACTAGGGTAGAGTGTGGAAATGGACATATGCATGTCTAGGATTGGATCTAGGGATAACTTGGTACTTAAGCGGTCTTAGTGACCGACCTCCTCTTCTCTAGAATCCTATTTGGTGCGTAGTGTCTGCTCACTTTAGCCGCAAGGACTTGTTGAAGGGCTAAGGTTCGTAATTAAGACCCATACTGTTAAGAATTGCTAAAATACCCTGTAAGGTAGAACTACCGAAATACCCTTGATTTGTGAAATGACAAAACTACCCATATGTATTGATTGTAAGATTTATTGATGTTACATGTACATTTGCTACATTCATATGATATTCTATTTAGGATGCATATGGGTGAGAATTATGGAACACATGAAGTAAATGAGGATCGCATGGTTGCTTGACAACTGTGGATCCACCGATGGCTTTTTAAGCCCATTATATGATCAGCAGCTTTGCTACAACGTTAGGTAGTACTGCAACTGGGCTACCCTTGATGTGTATCGGATGGTTGGGTCAATTTAGAAATCCCCACAGATGTGTTTCACGGGACGGAGATGATGTGTACCGGATGGATTATTTAGGGAGGGTTTGCACTACATTGCATGTATGGTATTACTATGTTAATAATATGATATGTATGCTATTTGTTTGACGAAGGTCGTACACACTGAGTTTTCAAAAACTTACTCCCTCTTTTATTTTTCTCAGGTGATCCTCAGTAGGTGGTTCGACGAATGGAGGGACTCAGAGGTGGCCAACTAGCAAGACGATTAGACCTATTTTTCTTAATATCTAAATTCTAGATTTTGAGTTATTTATTTTAAGTTCTTTTATTTTGGATTGTAATAAGGTTTTCCCTGTAGTTATATTCCATTACTTCCACTATGCATTATAATTTTGAAACGGAACTTGGATTTATTTCTTTTAAGTATATTTCAAGTTTTTTTGAAAATAATTGTGTTATAAGAACGAACTTCCACTGTCAAAGGAAAGTTTTACATAGTAACAAGGATATGGTTTTTGGCTACACCTCGTTTTGAAAGCAAATTGGATTTTACTTAACTTTTCTCTAGAAGGGTTTTCAATGAAAACAAGGTTTTCGCAAAAACACTTCAATGTGACATCACTGGATTCGGCCATAACATCTAGGCCGAGTCTGGGGGTGTTACAAGACTAGAAGCAAAGGAAAGAAAAGAGTTTGATGAGAAGGAAGGGAAGAAATCGGTGCAAAAATAGAAGAGGAAGAATAAGGGATTTCAACTTTTAGGTATTTGGAGAGAAAAGTAGTTTTCGGCAAAATAAAAAGAAAGAATTTGGCATTAGCCTAGAACCCCAAAATCGACACCTATTTATAGCCTATAGCCGAATTTCCTATCCCAAAATTCCCAATTCGGCTCAACCTCTTCCACATATCTCATCTCTTAATTTGTCTCCACGATAAGCTCCTCAATCCCTTCCTAACTTTTTCTTCTGAACACTCCCCTTAGAATCCAACTTCACGCCACTACCAACCATTCTTAATTCACTTAAACATTAAACTAAACATCCAATAATAATATTTTTTTTTTTGCACAACAAAAATCCAATTTTTCCGACACACGTAGCCCATCTCTTTTAGGCCCAAAATTTAGGGATGTTACAATAACAATGCCCATGGCAATCAAACTAAGACTCAATCGACATCAATTTTCTATATTTGAAATATTATATTATTAAATTATATATATATATCTTTATATTTAAAGTTTATAGATTTGAATAATTATTAATTTTGTATATTTTCTATATACATATAATTATTGTATAAAAAATTTATATTCATAATTAACTTTTCTTGAATTTATTTCACTTCATAATTTAACATAAAAAATATTATTAATAATTTTTAATATAATTGTTTAATGTTTATAAATATATTTTCATAAAGTAAATAATTATCATTTAGTTTTATTTTAAATGGTATCATATAATTATATTAATTATTAAATAATGTTTAGTTATTGAATTATAAGTTGGAGTTTTTAGGATTTTGAATAAGATCTATCTCAAAGTTAAATTGAATTTAATTTAGATTGTTATAAACTCAAATTCTCATATTTGAACTTTCTCAAACTCAAATCGTTACAAGAAAAGGGTCCTTTTGGATGAGTGATCCGTTCCAGTGCAGTGCATTTAGCTCTTTTTTTTTTTTTTTTTTATCTCATATTATAATATCTAATCTGATCGTTGTCGTAATTAATCTCACTATCCACTGTTATTTTTACTCTAATAAAAAATAAATGTACTGCCCATTCAAAAGTTTCTTGTTTCCAAGCCCAACAGTACTGACATCACCAATTAAACCATAAAATAATTACAAGAGTTGAATGAAGTCAGGTTGTATATATAATTTTATCTTCATTGATTTCGTACGGGGACATGCTTGATTTTCTTGGGCACTAAAAGTTTTCAAACATGATAGTTCCCATGATCGATACTTCCATTAATTCTTGAGTACACCCATTTGTGGTTGACAGCTTTTACAGTAATAATCATGTCTACCTTCATCCATCATCTTAATCTACCACAAAAACACAATGCCTCACTTGATCATACCATGTCTCAACAGCTGAAAAAAGGCACTCCAAAATAGCCATGTTAGAGTCCATTTCCTCCACCAAATTTGAGGATGTATCCTCATTATTAAAGTTTCTTTTGGCTATGAGGACATATGCAATATAATTTGTTTAGCCTAAAAGGTTGAAATGTAACCAATTCTTCGATTAAAGAATAGTAATTTGTGTACCGTTAGGATTAAATAGATAAAAAGACCTCTTCAATTGTTTTTAATTTTGTTATTGAGTAAATTGACCTCTTTTAAAAAATTAGAACAATTTAATTCATATCAATTTCAAAGTATGCAATTAAGGATAATTAATCACAATATTAATACTTTCCGTCAATTATACATAATTTTGATTGATATAATAATAAATTTAACTCTCGATAATTTTTTCTTCGTGTAAATATTGCAGATTGAATTTGTTAAATAATGACAAAATTGACAAAACATGTAAATACTATGAGCTAAATTTGTTAAATCAAGATTAAATTGAGATGGTGTATAAACTTTAAAGGCTAATTTTGCTATTATACTTAAAAATATGTATAATTAACTACAAATATTAATGTTGTGATTAGTAATCCTTAATTATCCACTTTTAAAATTGATGAAATTAAATTATACTAATTTCTTAAAAGAAACAAATTTATTCAATACCCTATTTTTATTGATAAAATACTTTGTTTGTAAAGCCTAGCTTCCCTTTTCAAATCCTTTGGCCTTGTTACTTTTCAAGCCACCAATCAACTTAGAACAAGCTTATTATTATTATTATTATTTACTTTATATTCTCTACCAATGGAGAGATTCCTCAATTTGATGTTGTCCTCGTGCAAATATCCTTAACAGCTTCATATCTCGTTGCATGATACCCACACACATACGATGAGATGAACAAAATATTTTAAATAAATGATTATTAGTGGAATAGTAAGTGGTTTTTTTTTTTTTTATAAATTGTTGGTTTTGTGTTTGATTCTCAAATAATATTTTTGAGTTGTTTTATTTTAAGATTATATAAAAGAATGAAAGATAAAAATATTCTTATAATAATAAAATAAGGACATTTTAATAATTTCATACATGAATTGATGTTGAATTAATTCGTTATACTAATTCAATCAACCAATTTATGTATAGTATAAATAAAACTTAAAGTTACAACAAAAGAAAACCAACAAAGTGTCAAATAACTCTGTACTTGTAATTTAATGCATTGTATGATGCTAAACTAATCTTGCATTTGAAGCACCAACATCTACTCGGACAGCTTAGGGTTGTTAGATGATATTCTATTATTAAGAAGAGTTAATAGCAATGGACCACACCGATTAAAGGAAAGCAACAAGTGCCCCCACTTCCCAAACACTCCTCAAATGGTATATGAACAACTTACCTCCTTAGAAAAGAAAGCTGATAAGATTGTCGTTCGAAATGAAAGCGCTTCATATATACATACTCCTAAATGAGTGATTCAGTTAAGAATGGGAACATTTCATTTTAGGTAGTATATATAAGGTTTAACGTCGTACAAAGAAGCTACCATGCATATGGATGGATCATATAAAGCATGTATAAGGTTGATTCACATGATATCCAAAATTTTATCTTATGTTTGTTAACTTTTTTCTATTCTAATACTGAAATTGTTTGCTTGTTAAAATAAATAAATAAATAAATAAAGGTTAAATTCTGCTATTAATCTATGTACTTTATAAAAATTATGGATTTAGTTCCTATACTTTAATTTGAGTAATTTTAGTCCCTTTACTCTTCGAAATTGTCAATTTTAGCCCCTGTAATTTTCGAATTTTAAAATTTTAGCCTTGACTCAAACAATAGTTGTTAAATCTATTTGTTTAAAGTCAATTACTAGTGTTGTAAATTTAGTTCATATTTTTCAATAGGATTATTCTAAGTCGCAAATTTTGAAAATTCATTTTTTATGCAGATGACTATCGTTAATTTATTAATTAAATTTTAGCGAGTAATATATGGAAATTTAACAAACTAACATAGCATTACATATGTAAAAATATGTTTGGCCCATCAGATTTTAAAATAACAAAACTTAATGAATTTAACATTTACCATTTGACGATAACTAAAATTTTCAATTTGTAAAAATACATGAAGTAAAAACTACCAAATTAAAATATAAAGACAAAATCTACAATTTTCATAAAATATAAGATCTAATAATAGAATTTAACCAACTATAAATCAAGCCTTACGCTCAAAAATCCATTTTGAGAATAGATTATAATTTTATTTAAATCCATTAATATTGAGTGGAAATATAAATAGAAACAAATAACCTAATCTAAGAATTAGATTAGATGAATGAGGTAACGTGTAGTGAGCAAAACAATTCGTTCCAATTAAGCGGTGGTCCAGAAAAAAGAAAATAGGGTATTTATTTCACGGTACATGACAAACAAAAGCTAAAGTTTCATTTACTTTCTAAAAAATATAAATCCCAGCATCTTTTTCCCCTTGAAAAATTTTCGACAGAAATCTACAAAACTGGCAGTGAAGCAGTGGAGTAGAGTATTGGAGGATTCCAGATGTTGGGATATCGACGATCGCTACCTTCCAACTTCCATATATTGGAACCATAAGTTGCTAACGTGGTCCACTTTTGTATACATGTTAAATCTCTCATCTTCTCATGCATTGCTTCCCACATTTTTCCCCATTTTGTTTTATACTCTAAGCCTATATTTATTAAAATCTATAAAGGTGAGATAGTTTTAACTCAAACGAGACAAAAGACTACAAAAAAGAAAACACTCAAAAACAATAACAACGAAACCAAACCACAAAAGTCATGATTGAAAGCTCCCCATCTATGTCAACCCCGGCCTATGCATGCAATATCATGCCCCTAAGGTTCGGGGGAAGTCAAATTTTTAGGATAGAAATTAAATTGGTAAAAATATAAATTTATTATTTTAATAGTTTATTATTTTTATAATTTTAAAGTATTAAATTAAATTTTATTATTTTTAAAAGGCTAAAATATAATTTTATTATTAATAATTTAAAATTTTCTAAATTATAAATTAACCTAAATAAAAATAGCTTCGCCACTAATGACCCTAACCATTTGCTTCTTGAAAAGAGAGGTTACATTTGATATATTAATAATGTAAAAGTTTATATATATTGTAAATCACAAGACGTCATTTGTTAAAAAAATTATTTTTATTTTTAATAAAATTTTAAATTATTTATTAATAATCAATACCATTATTTAAAATTTTTATTAAGTTAGTGTTATCTTTAATTAAGTTACCAACTCGATTGTGAATCACAAAAGAATAAATATTATTTTGCGAATATTTTTTATTTTATATTTTAATATAAAATTTTAAAAAATACATACACATGAAATAATTCAAATTCAAAATATTATAATTTTTACTTTATCTTTCCCATCTCAATTAAAATAATATTTTATATTTTTATCAATATTTTATAAATTTTTACATAATATTTTTACCACATCGTAAATATACCAAAATATCATATGTATTTATATAATTCTGGTGTAAATTTATACATTATTATCCATCAAATATAAACTCAAAAATTAGTTCTCACTCGGAAGGAGAAAAGAAAAATCTTAGCTGTATTATTTCAAAAGTATTCAAAATTAATATTGTGGCAGAATCATTCATAGGCTTTGATTAATATGTGGAGTGTAAATTTCTTCTTGTCTAATCATAATTATAAGAAAGGTCAATTAACTGATGATTATTTGGTTAAGAGTTTTAATTATTATTTTAAAAATTATATTTAATGTGTCCTTTTATCTACTTATAAAATATATTATTTATTTATTATAAGGCTCGATAAAGAAAATTACTTATATATTATTATAATAATATTTCCGTCTTTTATTATTTTTACATTAAATGTTTACATAAAACAATTAAAATCAAAATATCTTCAAATTGGACTGGAGCCTAAGAAAGGTTTATTAATAAATACTTTACCACTTTGTTTATAATTTAATTGTTGAATTTTCTTTATAAAAATAATTTAATATTATTTTTTTTCAGTCACATTCTGAGTATAACAAAATTTAGTATAAACCTAAATGTATTATTTTAATCAATGTTATTAGATATTAGGTAATTTTTTCAAATGAGATTAATATTTCTTGTTTACACTTTTTTTTAGGTGGTTGGGCTTACAAGATGACAAGTTAAGATTTAGATTTGGAGAAAAAGAAGCTTGCAAGTGTAAGAACAAGATAAATTATCAAGGCGTTAAAGCTAATGCTTCAGTGTCACGGGACTAAAATTTTAGTCTTACAATTTGTGCAGCCTTAGGCGATTTCTTAATTTTAAATCCGCCTAAGTCAACTTAACTCTCGCAAAAATGAGAATTCTCAATAGATATTCTCTAAGGCACCGAAATTAAAGCAAAAGCAACTCAAAACTAAAGAACAACAAAAGTACAAAAAATGTCACAAGAGCACAATGTGCACAAGGTGTTTGAGTAAATGCTCTAAAAGAATTCTATTACTCAAGAACCAAGTGAGTACAAATAGAGGGGGGAGAGGCCTCTATTTATAGTTAAGCTCCCCTAGATCCAATGATACAGATTAAAGGACATCAATAGTCGAGATTAAAAGGAATTTACAAATCAAATCTCTTAATATTTACAGAATCAAATCTTTTAAGACTACAAATCTTCTAAGATTGCAAATATTCTATGATTACTTCCCATAGTTGCCATGCTATGTAGATGGGCCTTCAATCTCTCCAATCAATGGGCTAGTCTTGTTGGGTCATGTAACCCCTCGCGAACAAGATGGATCATCCAAATGTTCCTTGATTTCAAGCTCCCTTGTACAACTCATGACATTCTCCCCCACCTATTCTTGCAGTGCCTTCGTCGCATCCTCATAATGGAACTGGTCTATCTTGTTTTAGAACTGTCATAAGGCCTTGGCAAGTTCTCAACTAGCTTCATTATTGAGAAGTCACTTCCATCGAACTAAGTATTCATGCCTCGGCCTATAGTACTTCCATCGAATCACTCGGTCTCCCATGATACTGTCACATCCCACATTTTTATTATTAGTGGCACAAAAATAAAAATAAGGAAGTGAAGTAGTTAAGTGCTCTTAAGCTATCCTGGAGGTTTTAATTTCAAGTCTCCTTGTTCTCATCTTTTTATTTAAATTTTAACACATTTTCCCATGTGCATTATATACTTTCTGTCCACCGCTCTTGCTACCATACTAGGAGGATTCCTTTCCCTTTTAAAGAGTCAAATTTACCATAAGTTGAGGTAACATGATCCCCATTTTTACTCCATCTCTCTCTCTCTTGCCATTTCTTCCCACCATTGCCATAGAAGTGGTTCATTGAACCTATACTAGGTTGACCACCCTTTCCCCTCACTCCCTTCCTCCCATTGCTATCCCTTCCTCCCTCTCTTCTATATTTTTCTTTTTCCTTTCCATTCTCTCTCTTTTTGCTAGCCACCACCTTTTTCCTTCTTCATTTTTGCTTCCTCCCTCTACTGTGATCGAACCCATCACCACCAACCACCGTGCCTCTTAACCACCATAGCTCATCCTCCTCCTCTTTCTCTTCCCAATCACTGCCGTGACCACCACACGCAACACACGCGAATTTCTCTTCTCTTCCATCTCCCCTCTTATTGTCTCAATAATTCACCCTTGTTTGTGCTGAACCTTCATTATTTCTTTTTACTTCATCCTTCGTTGGATTGTCGCCGTTGCCGCCGATGTTTGGGTTTTTCCTCTTTTCTTCTCATTTCTTTGCCATTTTTTGTTATGGTTGATCTTATACCCTCTTTGCTTTAATAATTCTTTTAGATCACCCAACTCTCCGATCTCATATCCATATCGATCCACCAACCATCTCGAATTGATTAAGTTATGTAAGTGTGGGTTATCCGATCATCAACTTCTCTTCTTAGTGTTTTCCTCTCTTGATCGAATAATATATTATCCATGTAAGTTATTTTTATTTATTTACTTGTTAATATTATTCCTTATACTCTTTGAAGGTCCAATCGATAACAATAAGAGAAATCCTTAACTTTGAATAGGAGGTTATCAATTCGAGTCTACAAATCGTGGGGTAAGTGTATGGTGAGATTTTTAGTGATTAATCTTTAGTAATAAAACATATTCGGTGGATCCGAATCAAAATATATTTTTTTTGTGTTAGATACGTCTTTTGGGTTTAGATCAAAGCGAAATCACTGCTAGGGGAATGTGGTATATCAAATCTAAGAAAAAGGTGTGGGTTCAATACTATTAGATTAAATATAATGTTGTGTTAAATAAATATATTAGTAATAAAATTGTGATCAAACGCAAGTACATTAAGTACTACGAAGGAGAGTTGAAAAACTCATCGAGAAGAAATACCAAGTAAGAAAACCTAACCAAACTATTCTATGAAAACATGATATATGATGTGATGATAATTGTGATTATGATATTTGAGTAAATCTTATCATTGTGAAATGTGATACGTGTCATGTGTGATACTTTTGATGATTTAAAGCATGTGATATTTATATATGTGTATGTGTAAATTTGAGATCCATGATCTAATGTGAAAAGATTGTTAAAACATGTTAAAGTTATTATAAGTGATCAAAAATTGATATGTGATTATGAGAGCATGTTTACATGTCTAAGTGCAAAAGTGAATAATGTAACAGCCTATTTTTGGTCAAATCAGAAAAGTGATTTTGGGACCACAAATTTGATGTTAGAATATTTATTTTATTATTATTTTAAGGTTTACAACATGATTGAATGATTGTGTGAAAGTTTCATTCAGTAATTTTATCAGTTTGGTTGGTTAATTTAATAAAAATATAAAGCATAAAACTTGAGTTCTAATAGCTAAATGTGTCTAATAGCTATAGAACGTTAAAGTTAAGGTCCTTATGTGGTAATTAGACCATTACTCATTTCAGTGGATATTTATGGGCATAATAACATGTAACACCCCATACCCAAGTCCGAAGCTAAGACTGGATACGAAGCATTACCAAGCTTGAACTCACTTAAACATACATTTACGGGCTGTAAAATTTCGTTCAGACTTAAAAATTTCTCTCTCTTAGTCTAATCATACATTTCATGGGCCTACGAGGCCTTAAGCACATATCTAAAAACTTTCAGAACTTAATCGAAAACCTTTCTTTGAAGTAGGGGTCACACGCCCATGTGGCTTGGGACACACCCATGTACCCATTGACATGCCCGTTTCTTCCACCCGTGGTCGACATTGTCTAATTACACACGGCCTTGACATGGCCGTGGACATAAACTATGTGATAAACCTTGACATACTGACTTATTTCACATGACATGGGGCACACGCCCATGTTCTAACCGTGTATCACACACGGCCTAAGCAAACAGCTGTGGAACTTGTTTGTAACCTATTCTGACTTAAAATAATAAGGTGCAGGGTATGCACTGCCTAGACACGCGCCCGTGTGTCTAACCGTGTGGGCACTTATAAGCTATTTACCAAGTGAATTGCCACCTGAAATCAAAACCAACTCAAGTTCATTCAATACATTTCATAACCAATACTACATACTTCATTGATCTCAATAAATATACATACTTAGTCAGTTTTGGCCAATCACTTTGCCATATACAATAGAATAATAAACTTGGTTGTCCATACAATGGCCCTTCTTAAAACATATTCTCAAAATAAATGTTTCCTATACATGCCATACTTAACATAAACAACTTGGCTATACCAAAATAGAGATTGATAGTGTACTCCGAGCTCCGAATCCAACGATCCACAAGTTAGCTTGCCGGGACTACATAGAAAGAAAGGATTAAAGACGTAAGCATTTAGCTTAGTAAGTTTGCATGTAAAACACAGATTAATAAACTTGCTTAATATAAACCATTTGACATAACAATGGTATCATAATTTCAGCTATAGAGCTTACTTACTTATACTGATTCTCACATGTCTCATGATACTTACTATCCTCAGACTTGTAAGGTAAACATGGTACTGTATCACTTAATCACATGAATCAACATACTTTAATTTAATAATCATGATCTCTAATTCCTCATTCATAACATAAATAATACTCAATTTCAACTTGGTAATAGTTTTGCTTACTTAGCTTTCTTGTTATCTTATTTTAACTTTACTCATTTGCCCGATGAATTTTTTTGAATAACCGAGGATATCGAAACTCATCCCTCGTAACTTGATGTCAAAGTCGTATCCTAGATACGGTCTTACATGGAATAGCTCATCTTGGTTTCAAGGCCATGTCTTGACATAGACTTATATGAAGTTTTTCTTGTTCTCACCAATGCCATGCCTTGGCTTGGACTTACATGGGATCTCTTTCTCTTGTTAGCTTTTTAATGGCAAGCTTGCCTTGGACTTATATGATAACTGTTCAGTCTAAGCTTGCCTTGGACTTACATGATAACTGTTCAATGCCAAGCTTGCCTTGGACTTACATGATAACTGTTCAATGATTGCCAATGCCATGTTCCAAACATGGTCTTACACTGGCTCTCATAATGTGGTAGATCGAGTATTCTGGGGAATTCATCTTCAATTGGGACTTGCTTTTACTTAATTTCATTGATTTCTTTGTTTAACATAACATTAAACATTCCATGAAAAGAGTGTACATTATACTAAGCAATTCAATGATAAAAATCATAAAGCTTAGAAATCATACAAACTTACCTCAATATACAAAATGTATGTAGATATGCAATTTAGTCCTCGACTTTGTTCTTGCCTCGGTTTCGATCCGGGCTTCATTTTTCTTGATCTATAATTATAAATAGATCATTTAATACTCAAATTGACTAAATTGACTCTTAACTCATACTTTGGAAAAATTACTATTTTTCCCCTATACTTTCTTATATTTACACTTTTGCCCCTAGGCTCGTAAAATGATTTTCATTCAACTTTCTTAAACTTCATGCTTAGCTGATTCATTATCTCTACTATAACAATCAGTAATTCTCACTATTTCTAGTGTGTATGACCAATTTTCATAACTATTACGAATTAGTCCATACTATCATTTTTCATGAAATTCACTAAGGAAAAGATGTTTGTCTAACATCAAACTCTCATAAACTTCCATAAAACATCATTTAACAAGCATCTCATTCATGGGTAGATTTTTAAACATGCATCTTAGCTCATTTTATAGCTAGAAATAGCTAATTCATAATACGATAACTTCAAAAATACGAAGAATATAAAAAACGGGGTTAAAATGAACTTACTAGCAAGCTTGAAAAATTGAAGAACCCTAGCTATGGAGTCTCCCAAATTTTTTGGCACAAGAGGAAGAAGATGAGAATGATTTTTGTCATCTTTTTCCATTATTAATCATTTATTAGACAAATGACCAAAATGCCATTCTCTTAAAATTTTCTCAATTTATTAACTCATATCCAATTTTGTTCAAAAATTATAATTTTGGAAAATTTCTATTTAAGGGCTTCTAATTAATATTCTAAAGCTATTTCATGCAAAAAGCTTCTAGAAACTCATATTTTTCAACTTTTGCAATTTAATCCTTTTTGACCCATCAACCTCAATTTAATAAAATTGCTTTGTGAAACTTTTACACTAGCATGCGAACATGGAATAAACCTTAGAAACTCATAAATTCACTTCGGATTCATGGCCTCGCACCACTATTCTGACTAGTCCCTAAATCGGGCTGTTATATAACATGTGAATTAATGGTTTATTATAAAGGTTAAACTTGTAATTTGGTTATTAAAGGCTTAAAAAAAATAAAACAAAACAATGTTGATTCATTATCATCTTCCTAGCCAAAAAATTAAGGCTTAGAAAATCCATGAAAATACTTTGAAGGTTCGGTCACATTGGAGCTAAATTGTAAGTTCATTTTTACTCGGTTTTTAATGATTTCTATGTTTTTGTGATCGTTGCTTCGTATTCTAGCTAGCCCGTACCTTAGATTTCGAAACTGTTAAAGTTTTATCATGTTTCAATTATTGAATGCTTGAGTAATTTGATGAATTATGATGGATTTGGAAGTTTTAATGTTAGATTAATAACTTTTATAAAGTGATTTTTGACGAAAATGTCAAAAAGGGATTAAATTGAGAAAATGTGAAATATGGTGGTTAAAAGTGTGAATAAATGAGAAATATGGGCTAATATGAGTACTAGAGAAATTTGGCAAGCTTGGGTTGTGTTAAATTGCATGAATTTGTGATATGAAATAAGGACTAAATTGTAAAAGATGTGAAATATTAGGGGCAAATGTGTAAAAATGCCTTAAAGTGAAATTTGGACTAAATTGAATAGCCTAAATGCTGAATGTGCTAAATTTGATAATATATAGATCAAGATAAGCTGAGATCGGGTTTAGATTGGGGAAAAGGAAAAGTGGACGAATAGTCGATAATTTCCATCCGAGCAACTCGATGTAAGTTCGTATAATTAGAATGGAATCTTTAAATACTTGAAGTTATTTGAAATGAAAGTGTAATTGAGTAAATGGTATTACTGAGTTTGAATGCCTAGTTGATGAGAATTATTAAATATCGAGCCCCGTTTGAACCGTAGAAAGTCATAGGATACGAGTGACATGTCACTAGGGTTATCGTTTTGGTCGAGATCCTGCATATGTTGCAGACTCACCACAACTCGTATGAGCTTACCGATATATCAGCTCATAAGAGCTTACTATTTTTAGCTTGTCAGATCTTACCATTTCAACTCAATAGAGCTTACTGTCCATCAGCTCAGGAGGAGATTACTGATCATAGCTCGAAAGAGCGGAACTGATAATAAATTGATGGATTATTGATTTACATACATAAAGTATATTCAAATGGGTTTAACGAGCATAAATTTTGTTGTTGGTTATGTGATAAAGCTATGTGTTTATACAGATGAATTACTATTTATATGGATAAGGTATTGTTTATATGGATGAGTTACTGTTATCGAAAGAATTATTGTTTATATGATTGAAAGTGAATTGTTACAAATGATGTATGTGATATATGAATTTGACATGATACAATGTATTGAGTACTAAATTGAGATAATGGATAATTATATGCACTTATGTGACTAACTTGTTGATGAATGCTTGTGTTTAGGCACTTGATAATTGAATTGAGTATACCTTATTTGTTGACTTGATTATGTATAAATGGTAAGTTTAATTCTAAATTATACGGGCTTACTAAGCTATAAAGCTTACTCTGTTTCTTTTTCGTGTTTTATAGAGGTTCAATAGCTCGCTTGAATCGGAAAAAGCCAAAGATACGCATCACACTATCCAATTGGCGATTGGTACTTTTGAACTCATGGATATATGTAATTATGGCATGTATAGGCTAGTTATAAAGATGATAGTTATGGTTACTTGAACTAGTGATGTTGGGTACATATTGTGGTATAAGGTAAAGCCATTTGATTTGGCTTAACTTGGTATAATGCTTTGGTTCCTTATAAGTATTCTAATATGTGTATGTAATATTATGGATTGGCTGCCTATTGAGTTACAAAATGTTGCAAATTATGCTTATGCAAGTATGTAAAAATAGGGTGGCAAAATGGCTTTGCAAATAGCCTATTTTTGTCCACAAGGGCAGAGACATAGGCGTGTGTCTCAACCGTGTGTGACACACAGTTATGTTACACGGCCGTGTGTCCCTTGGTGTTGAAATTGAAATGAAGTCAATATGCTCCACACGGTCTCACACACGGACATGTGATTGGCCGTGTGGCACAAGTCAGTATACCCGCTATTTGGCATATGGCCTAGCACACGGGTGTGTGACTTGGCCGTGTTGCATAAGTCAGTATACCCTATAGGTTTGACACGACCTAGCACACAGCCTGGCACACGGGCATGTGTGGCCACTTCGAAGGGCACACGGGCTAGACACACGGGCGTGTGGTCGACCGTGTGACCCAAGTCGGTATGTACCCCCTGTTTTCACACAGTCGGTGACATGGGCGTGTCTAATGGCCGTGTAAGACACACAGGCTGCCCACACGGGCGTGTGTCCCCTGTTTGAAGCAAAATTTTTAAGTTTCCCAAATTTTTTCTAAATTATCGATTTTGTCCCGAACTATTTCTAAAGCATGTTTAAGGCCTCGTAGGCCCTTTTAAGGGATAAAGTGATTGTATTTGAATGAGATATGAATGATGAATGATTGAATTGAGCAAATGTATGTTTAAGTAGTTATTTAACTGTTTCGTAAGTCTGGTGATGCTTCGTACCCTATTTCGGTGTTGAATACGGGTGAGGGGTGTTTCAAATAATATATGTTAAAAAGTGAAATTGCCATATCACATGCATGGGGTGGGTTTTGTGAAAGGTGGAAGTATGTGGCAGTTTATCTATAAATCAGTGGTGGCTTGACCACAAAATGTTTCAGTGGCAGTATATCTGCATATGTGGTGGCTTGTCCACAAAGTGTTATTAGTGGCAGTTTATCTACAAATCAATGGTGGCTTGTCCAGAAATGGTGTTTCGGATGGACGATTTCTGAGGAACTCGATATTGGTGTGTAGCGGAGATGGGTAGGAAATTTTATAAAATGTGCATCATTTTAGAATATGCATCGACACATTCATACATAAGTATTAGTGTTAGAACTGGTGATTATTATGATGATTGACATGTTGAGATTGATATTTTGTTATGTATACTATTATGTTTGTGTTGATCTCACTGTAACACCCCGCACCCAAGACCGATACTGGGTCTGGATATGAGACATTACTATGCTTGAACTCACTTAAACATGTACTTACGGGCTATAAAATTTCGTTCCAACTTAAAAACTTCACTTTCTTAGTCAACACTTATAACAAGAGCCTACGAGGCTTTTAACTCATGTCAGAAAACCTTCTGAATTAAAATCAAATAACTCATTTTTGAAGCAGGGTTCACACGCCCGTGTGACTTGGAACACGCCTGTGTACCCTTAAGCACACCTATGCCCTCAAACCGTGTAGGGCTACTGACTATTTCCACATAGCTTAGACACGCCCGTGTCTACCAACCGTGGGAGGTTACTGACTAATTTCACACGACCATGACACGCCC
>CP106730.1:73836434-73857350 GCA_025506655.1 Gossypium rotundifolium | reverse complement strand
TTTTATATTAGCACATATAATAAAATTAAAGTCAGAATCTATCAAGATTTAGTGTGGGGTACACACCTGTTTCGCTTAGCGATTCCTTGAGATTCCGAAAAGCTAGATCTAATGTTTAGATCCTTAGTCCCTACATTTGATTTTATCACTTATTACTTAGCATAAATCCTATTTGGCTATAATATCCAAATCCTAGTAGGATTTGTAAAAAGACTTACCTTTGATGCCGATTTGATGATTATTCAAATCCCGAAAACTTGTATTCTTCCCCTTTGAAATCGGCTAATCATTAGATCCCTTGAATCAGTTAGCTTTTGGTTAAAACAAATAGATCTAAGTACTTAAGATAGGGCCTTGGCCGAATATGTGAATACACTTACCTTGGAGTTCTCAAATCCCGAAACTTTGCTTATGCTCCTTCCTTGTATTCGGCCAACTCTAGATCCCTTTAACATATTAGTTTTTGGCTTTTAAGATAATAAAAGATAGATCCAAAAACTAAAATAAGCCTTGGCCGAATGCTATAGGTACTTACCTTATTGATTTTTAAATCCCAAAACTCACCGAATAACTAGGGAACAAGTGGCCTATGGTGTACCTTCGGGAAAAGAATTTCTCCTTCTTTGTAGTCGACACTTAGTAAATCTCGAAAGATCTTTTCAAGGTTTCGAAACAATATATTGAGGGTATTAGAATCTTAATTTCGACAGACTTAAAAGAAATAGAATGAGAATCGAACCTAATCTTACCCTTACTGAAGAATTCGATAGCACCTAAGCTTGAAGCTACTTGAGATATTCGGCTATGGCTTTGATGTGAAACACAAAGTTTCGACTTTTGTAACTGTGAAGAAATCTACTAGGGCTTTGCTTATTTTCAGCTTTTGAGGCTATGAAGAATTTGGCTTGAGAAGAAAAAAATCTTGGAGAGGAGAGGAGAAAGAAATTCGGCAGAAGAAAAGAGAGGGAGAATGAATGAAGAATAGCCCTATTCTCTTCCTTTTATAGCCGAAATTACTAGGCCAAGAATCATTTGCTTGGCCACCACTCTTCCTTATGTGATAACTTTATCTCTTTAATTAAAAATTTAAAGAATAATCCTTCAATAATCTCTTTGAAAATAATCTAAAATAAGTCATCATTTATCCACCTATTTAATGAGTTTTAAGGAGAATTAAACTCTTCCTTTCGAGTCCCTATTACAGTCCATTGCTTCATCTTTAAGTAATTAAATAAAATTACTTAAAGTCTTAGCTAGATGCCATCCACCCTTTCCTTGATGAGCCAAATTTTAAACTTGTTCTTATTGGACTCCTTGTGGCCATACGAGGCCCAAATCATCCACCTAAGTGACGTCACTCATTGGGCTTTAAGTGGTATCTTCAGGCCACTTTTCCAAGCCAGTTTGTGTGTCAAATTTCACATACTTTTTCTCTTAAGGCCACCTTGCCTTAATTTCCTCTTTTAAACTTTAAAACTCGACATTTCTAAGTCATTTCTAAGTTTCCAAAAATTTTCGTTTGGCTTTTTAAACTTGACATTTCCTAGGTTTCCAAAATGTTCACTTTCCTCTTTTAACTTAAGTTTCCAAAACGTTCACTTTCCTCTTTTAACTTAAGTTTCCAAAATGTTTACTTTCCTCTTTTAGCTAATCATTTCCAAGTTTCCAAAATATTTACTTTCCTCTTTTTGAAACTTAACATTTCTAAATCATTTCTTACATTTCCAAGACATTTCCCTACATTTCCTTACATTTCCCTGCATTTCCTTACATTTCCATACATTTCCTTACATTTCCATACATTTCCATATATTTCCATACATTTCCTTACATTTCCATACATTTCCATACATTTCCATACATTTCCTTACATTGTCATACATTTCCTTACATTTCCATACATTTCCATACATTTCCAAGGTTCTAAAATGCACACCACACATCCATATCACAAGAAACATGCTATTTCATAAAATTAAGCAAAATGCACACAATGGGATTTGAACCTCTTCCTCAAAGTACTTCACTTGATGCCATAACCCTTGCACCTTAGGTGGTGTCCCTTGCCACTTTTCCACATCACTTCTTGTTTTTAACTTAAAACCAATAATTATACAAAGCTTTCTTCCATCCTAGGATTTTAAAACCCTTAATTCACTTCCAAACACTGCCAAAACCTACTACTCATGAATTATGCACAAACGCATAACCCCTAATCTAGGATGTTACGCTTCTACCCTCCTTAAAATAATTTCATCCTCGAAATTACTTACTAATGATCTTACAATCCTTCTCACCGCTTTTATGCTTACGCTGCGACTCGATCTTAGTAGAACCATCATACTTTCCAGGCACAATCTCTAAGTTCACGTCCCTTAGAACTCATTTCTAATGATGCGCTTTAATCTGATTTAAGAAATTTTATAAATTAGCTTTTATTCCACTGATTAACTGCGAAGAAGTTTTATGAAAAGAATTTTAGGAGTGGTTCTTTCGTATTCATACATGCACACTGTCTTTTCATTCATTCATACATCCATCAAACAATTATGAACCTTAGTTCATTCAGAGAAACGTTGTAGTTTTCATTTGTTGCTGTTTTTCCACTACACGGGGGAATTTTCGTAATTTGTCCTATAGGGGTATTTTCGTAATTTGTCAAAATAAGGTTCCTTGGTGATTTTGTCACAAAGTATTTTTGTATTTTTAAATTCCTTGGGTATTTTGGAAAATTTTTGAAATCGAGGGTATTTCGAAATTTTTGGACCTTGGGGTATTTTGGTAATTTTTCCACAAATCGGGTAAATTGTAAAATTTTAATAAATCGGGATATTTGAAGTTGCAAAATTTTGGGGGTTCTTTTGAGAAATTTATTTTCCAAAACGATGAAGTTGCAAAAATTTTGGAAGTTAGGGTCATTTTGGTAATTTTAGTAAGTTAGGGGCAATTTTGTAATTTTCAAAAAATCTAGGTATTTTTTTCTGATAGTTTGCAAATTAGGGTTTTTGAACATTTATGAAATAATGAAATTTTGGCAAAATTGTTGAGTAGTTGGGCATTTTATAAACCAAGGGCATTTTTGTAATTTTACCACTAGGGGTATTTTTGTAAATCAGAAAATTTTTCAAAAATTTGTGTAAAAAGAAATAATTTTCGTGAATTAAAGAGAGAACAAATGATTTTAAGAATTTTTAATATTAGGGTTCTAAAAAAAATGGCTAGTTCCCTTTCGGGTTTTAGTTATTGGGTTTAGCTTTATGACCGAGCTTCCTTGGTCGTATGAACTAAAGCTACGCGTCAGCGAGATTCGAGTGGAGAGGAGGTGAGTCACACGGACTACTTAAGTACCAAGCTCCCACTGAAACCATTCCTAGACATGCGTACAGGGGTTGCCACACCCACTAAGTCCTCTGGGTTAGGGTGAACCGTAGCTACGCACCAGGTAGGATTCCTGCGAAGAGGAGGTGAGTCACTAGGACTGCTTAAATACCAAGCTCTTCCGGATCCAATCCTAGACATGTGTACCATGGTTGCCACACCCTAACTTGATTGACTTAGCCATAGGTTTGTTTAGTGTATTAAGTCTTATGTAATAGTTGGGGTAGACTAATCCTAGGGTTCAAGTTCCTATTATTCTACGTTCCATTCCTTTTCTACCCTTCTATAATTCACATAATCACACAGATAGATAGGGGTACTTACCTAGTGGACTGCGGTCGGAGACTTAGGGGCCATGTCATCATACCTGTCCCTTTTCAGAAGTATTTCCATAAAACTCATTGGGGCTTGTTTTGAAAATATTTTGGGCCTTAGCCCACAGGCCGAGAGTTTAAAACTGGGCTCTGATATCAAAACTAAAACACCCCTAACTCGGCCCATGAGAATGGACCGGATCCGTATGTTCTCAAGTAACCAGTTCAAATTCATTTGAATACTTTGAAAACTGTGTGTTTTAGAAGATAGTTTGTTGTGGGTTGGGCTCGAGTTGAAAACAAATTTATTTTATAGCAAAAACCCATTTGTTACAGGTGACAAAATGTTTAAACTTATTTTAAATTAAATGGGCTTATTCTTTATAAAGCCATAAATTCATAACACAGTAATTAAAACAGAAATAAAAATCGTCACGATGGCCTTATTACATAAAACGAAACCCAAAATAAAATTTGTACAGTTCTTAAAATAAAATAAAGATTCAATTTAAATTATACTTCAAGCTGAACATGGCCACCACAAGTTCTGCCGTCCCGGTCCATTACTGCTCATCACTTGAAACATGTTCCCACAATGGGGTGAGTCGATAGACTCAATGTGTAACCAACACCAAAACATAATAGAAATAGGCACACCATACATATCATATTCATATAAAAATTCAAGATAATGATGCAAACCCAACCCAAACCTATATGCCATCCGCCACACTCCACCCGTACCAACCTTGCCACCCGGTGGGACTACTAAGTCAACCCTCCATCCGCTACACACCATCGAAGGCGGTCACTACAGTCGACATGCTCATCGCCCACTTAAGATATTGTGGCATAGCCACCTGATATTTGTGTCATGAGACACCACATTTAGATAATGTAACCGGTTACCACATTCACTTAGTGTGACCGAAGTCATCACATATTCTTAGTGAGACCAAGTCGTCACATATTCTTAGTGAGACCAAGTCGTCACATATTCTTAGTGAGACCAAAGTCATCACGTTTCACTTAGTGAGACCAAGTCATCACATTCACTTCCCTTTCTCAAATAACCGAATGCCCCAAATTATACATATCATGCATATCATATTTAATTTCACTTTCACATCACTTTTCACATGTTAAATATAACATATTTCAAATCCTAGTAGGAGTAGGAAAACGTGCACAGTACTTTGTACCATAATATGGTACTTTAGCAACATTTTACACTTTCATATTAACATATATATCATATTTAAGCCATAAATCTATTAAGATTAGTGTGGGGTAGACACGGTACCTTAGCCATATTCTTACACTTCCATATTAACACATATAATGAATTAAAGCCATAAATCTATCAAGATTTAGTGTAGGGTACACACGATACCTTAGCCATATTCTTACACTTTTATATTAGCACATATAATAAAATTAAAGCCGTAAATCTATCAAGATTTAGTGTGGGGTACACACGATACCTTAGCCATATTCTTACACTTTTATATTAGCACATATAATAAAATTAAAGCCGTAAATCTATCAAGATTTAGTGTGGGGTACACACCTGTTTCGCTTAGCGATTCCTTGAGATTCCGAAAAGCTAGATCTAATGTTTAGATCCTTAGTCCCTACATTTGATTTTATCACTTATTACTTAGCATAAATCCTATTTGGCTATAATATCCAAATCCTATTAGGATTTGTAAAAAGACTTACCTTTGATGCCGATTTGATGATTATTCAAATCCCGAAAACTTGTATTCTTCCCCTTTGAAATCGGCTAATCACTAGATCCCTTGAATCAGTTAGTTTTTGGTTAAAACAAATAGATCTAAGTACTTAAGATAGGGCCTTGGCCGAATATGGGAATACACTTACCTTGGAGTTCTCAAATCCCGAAACTTTGCTTATGCTCCTTCCTTGTATTCGGCCAACTCTAGATCCCTTTAACATATTAGTTTTCGCTTTTAAGATAATAAAAGATAGATCCAAACACTAAAATAAGCCTTGGCGAATGCTATAGGTACTTACCTTGTTGATTTTAAATCCGAAACTCACTGAATAACTAGGGAACACGTGGCCTATGGTGTACCTTCGGGAAAAGAATTTCTCCTTCTTTGTAGTCGACACTTAGTAAATCCCAAAAGATCTCTTCAAGGTTTCGGCAACAATATATTGAGGGTATTAGAATCTTAATTTCGACAGGCTTAAATTAAATAGAATGAGAATCGAACCTAATCTTACCCTTACTGAAGAATTCGATAGCACCTAAGCTTGAAGCTACTTGAGATATTCGGCTATGGCTTTGATGTGTAACACAAAGTTTCGGCTTTTGTAACTATGAAGAAATCGGCTAGGGCTTTGCTTATTTTCAGCTTTTGAGGATATGAAGAATTTGGCTTGAGAAGAAAAAAATCTTGGAGAGGAGAGGAGAAAGAAATTCGGCAGAAGAAAAGAGAGGGAGAATGAATGAAGAATAGCCCTATTCTCTTCCTTTTATAGCCGAAATTACTAGGCCAAGAATCCTTTGCTTGGCCACCACTCTTCCTTATGTGATAACTTTATCTCTTTAATTAAAAATTTAAAGAATAATCCTTCAATAATCTCTTTGAAAATAATCTAAAATAAGTCATCATTTATCCACCTATTTAGCTGAGTTTTAAGGAGAATTAAACTCTTCCTTTCAGAGTCCCTATTGCCGTCCATTGCTTCATCTTTAAGTAATTAAATAAAAATTACTTAAAGTCTTAGCTAGATGCCATCCACCCCCTTCCCTTGATGAGCCAAATTTTAAACTTGTTCTTATTGGACTTCTTGTGGCCATACGAGGCCCAAATCATCCACCTAAGTGACGTCACTCACTGGGCTTTAAGTGGTATCTTCAGGCCACTTTTCCAAGCCAGTTTGTGTGTCAAATTTCACATACTTTTTCTCTTAAGGCCACCTTGCCTTAATTTCCTCTTTTAAACTTTAAAACTCGACATTTCTAAGTCATTTCTAAGTTTCCAAAAATTTTCGTTTGGCTTTTTAAACTTGACATTTCCTAGGTTTCCAAAATGTTCACTTTCCTCTTTTAACTTAAGTTTCCAAAATGTTTACTTTCCTCTTTTAGCTAATCATTTCCAAGTTTCCAAAATATTTACTTTCCTCTTTTTGAAACTTAACATTTCTAAATCATTTCTTACATTTCCAAGACATTTCCCTACATTTCCTTACATTTCCCTGCATTTCCTTACATTTCCATACATTTCCTTACATTTCCATACATTTCATTTCCATACATTTCCTTGCATTTTCATACATTTCCTTACATTTCTATACATTTCCATACATTTCCAAGGTTCTAAAAATGCACACCACACATCCATATCATAGTAAACATGCTATTTCATAAAATTAAGCAAAATGCACATAATGGGATTCAACCTCTTCCTCAAAGTACTTCACTTGATGTCATAACCCTTGCACCTTAGGTGGCGTCCCTTGCCACTTTTCCACATCACTTCTTGTTTTTAACTTAAAACCAATAATTATCCAAAGCTTTCTTCCATCCTAGGATTTTAAAACCTCTTAATTCACTTCCAAACACTGCCAAAACCTACTACTCATGAATTATGCACAAACGCATAACCCCTAATCTAGGATGTTACATTCCTTTCCCGAAGGTACACCATAGGCCGCATATTCCCTAGTTATTCGGTGAATTTTGGGATTTAAAATCCACAAGGTAAGCACCTAAAAGCATTCGGCCAAGGCTTGTATGAATACTTAGATCTGTTCTTTAATTATTAAAAAGCCGAAAACTAACCTATCTTGAGATTTAGGGTTGGCCGAATACCAGGTGAAGAAAAGTAAAGTTTTCGGGATTTGAATAGTCATCAAATCGGCACCAAAGGTAAGGATTTGACTACATAAATCCTTCGAGATTTGGGTTATTGTCGATTAGGCTTTAAAAGAAAACACTAAGTTTGGCCGAATAGGCCTTTGCTAAATGTTACCATGTTGGCCGAATGTAGGGACTTAAAAGTCTAAAGCAATAGATCAATTTTCTTTTCGGATTTCAAGGAATTTGCTAAGTGAATCAGGTGTGTACCCCACACTAATCTTAATAGATTTATGGCTTAAATTTGATATATATGTTAATATGAAAGTGTAAGAATGTGGCTAAAGTACCATATTATGGTACAAAGTACTCAGGTACGTTTTCCTACTCCTACTAGGATTACAAAATATGTTATACTTAACATGTGAAAAGTGACATGAATGTGAAATTAAGTATGATATGCATGATATAAATAATATGGGGCATTCGGGTTATTTGAGAAAGGGGAAGTGAATGTGATGACTTCGGTCTCACTAAGTGAAATGTGATGACTTCGGTCTCACTAAGTGAATGTGGTGACTTCGGTCACATTATCTGAACAGAAACCTATGTCATGACATAGACTACCCTATCTATTCCTAGGTTCAAACGGGACTTCTCAAACACTGTCACTATGTCGATTCTATCTCGGAATTCATGTATACATCATATCATATACATCCATCATTATCATTAGTCATAAGAACATATATAATTCAATACAAATACATTTATTTGTATATTGACTTACCTTAGATTCAGATATTCGATCGAACTCGGTTGTTCGACTACTTTCGCTTTCCTATGATCTAAGTTCATTTTCTTCAATTCTTGATCTATACATATTCAAATTTAACCCTTTCATTCATAAACATATTCAATTCAATCCAAAAACATACATTTATTTGCAACTTAACGCTCACATTTGCACATTTTATGAATTTAGTCCATTTTTCACAAAACATCAAATATACAAAATCACCACATTCCCATGCTTAGCCAAATGTTTATGTATCTTACACAAGTCCAAAATTTTATTTATTTTACAATTTAGTCCCTCCAAATACTATTTTCACAATTTAGCACTAATTATCTAAATTCATCAAAAATTCAAGAACAAAACATGTTCATTAAACACATATATTTCATTTAACACCAATACTCATCACAAAGCTCACCATTTCATCAATGGCACATCTCATGGCACATCTCATAAACATTATCAATTCTTCAAATTACAACATGGGTTTTATAGCATACGAAGCAACGATTGCAAAAACATAGAAATTATCAAAACCCGAAGCAAAACATACCTTAATCTAGCCAAAATGTGTGCCGAATGTGAAGAGAGCTCAAACCCTTATTCTTTTTCTTATTTTCAGGTAGATGAACACACACATAATGGGTAATTTTCAAGATTTGTTTTTATTATAATTAACATAGTTATTAATGTACAAAACTAACCTTTCATAATAATATATAAAACATATGCACACAAGGTCATTTGTGACCATTATCATCCACTTACTTCATTAATGGGCTTATTGCCTATTAAGGACTTCACATTATAAAAACATCAACAATTTGATACTTTCACATTCAACCATCAAACTTTCATTTTATGCGATTAAGCCCTTTTCTCTAATTAAGCATACAAACATACAAATTAACTCACGGAACTCTAGCACATGCTTAGTCACATATCATAGGCACAGAAAATAATATTAAAATATTATTCTAACTCAGATTTATGGTCCCAAAACCACTGTTCCGACAAGGGTCTAAACCAGACTGTTACAATTCTCCCCCCTTAGGGATTTTCGTCCCTGAAAATCTTACCATTAAATAGATTTGGATATTGTTGTCTCGTTGAATCTTCAGGCTACCACGTAGCCTCTTCCATTCCGTGTCGATGCCACAATACTTTAACTAATGGAATTTCCTTATTTATCAACTCTTTCACTTCACGAGCTAGAATACGGATCGGTTCTTCCTCGTATGTCATATCAGAATAGATTTCAATCTGAGATGGAGTAATCACATGTTATGGATGGATCGGTATCTACGGAGCATCGAAACATGGAATACATTATGTATCTTTTCAAGCTCAGATGGCAACAGTAATTTGTATGCAACTGGCCCAACTCGCTCGATAATCTCATAAGGTCTGATGAACCTCAGACTTAACTTGCCTTTACGTCCGAATCGGAGTACTTTCTTCCACGGAGACACTTTTAAGAACACATTGTCACCAATTTCAAATTGAATTTCTTTTCGTTTCAGGTCCACATAAAACTTCTGACGATCAGATGCTGATTTCAGACTATCACGGATTACTTTTACTTTTGTTCAGTAGCTTTTATCAAATCAACCCCGTGCAACTTATTTTCACTGAGCTCGGTCTAATACAGAGGAGTTCGACATTTACGTCTGTACAAAGTTTCATAAGGTGCATTTTAATGCTCGACTAAAAATTGTTGTTATATGCAAATTCAATCAATGGCAGGTACTGTTCTCACGCATCAAACTCAAGAATGTAGCATCTCAACATGTCCTCAAGAATCTGAATAATTCGTTCAGACTGACCATCCGTTTATTGATGAAAAGTAGTACTGAAATGCAATTTCATACCCAAATCTTCTTGTAATTTCTTCTAGAACCATGATGTAAACCTCAAATCTCTGTCAGACACAATATATAGTGGCACCCCGTGTAATCTCACAATAAATGTAAAGCTCAACTAACTTATCAAGTGAATAATTAGATCTCACAGGAATAAAATGGGTAGATTTCTCCAATCGATCAACTACAACTCAAATTGCATCTTTCTTTCTTGGAGTCAGAGGCAATCCCGAAACAAAATCCATTGTCACTTTATCCCATTTTCATTCGGGAATCAGAATTGGTTGTAGCAAACCAGACGGAACCTGATATTTAGCTTTTACTTGCTGACAGACTAGACATTTCGAGACAAAGTCAGAGATATCTCATTTCATTCTAGACCAACAATAGTGTTGTTTCAGATCATGATACATCTTCATACTACCCGGATGAACAGTTAAATGACTGTTATGTGCTTCATTCAAAATCAACTAAAACAATTATGAGTTTCTCGAAACACGTAATCAATCTCAGAATCTCAAATAATCATCATCAACAACTCAAAATTCAGATTCAGAGTTTGACCCAAACATGGTCTTACACGTAAATCTCAAGTGGATGCCAACATCCCAAACATGGTCTTACACGATATCACATATAAAAACCTATGTCATGACATACGCAATTCTACCTATTCTTAGGTTCGTATGGGACTTTTTTGGATGTTGACACCATGTCGATACTATCTCAGATTTCATGTTCTCATCATTTCAGACACATTCATCATTATGAATTTTCATATAAACATACATATATCAATGTAAATACATTTATTTGTATATAGACTTACCTCAGATTCGGATAACATACGGACTCGACTATTCGATCACTTTTGACTTTCCGTGATCTAAATCTATTTTCTTCAGTTCTTAATCTATACATATTCAAATTTAATCCATTTAATCACCAAATAATTCAATTCAATCCAAAAACACATATTTAGGGCAATTTCCAAATTAGCCCTCATAATTATACATTTTGATAATTTAGTCCCTATTTCACTAAATCACAAAATACACATAATTTGCCTGTACCCATGCTTAGCTGAATATTCACTAAAATCATACAAGACCATACATTTCATTTATTTCACAATTTAGTCCTTCAAATATTATTTTCTCAATTAAGTCCAAATTACTCAAAATCACCAAAAATCCAAAGACAAACTAAGTTATTCTAACACATATATTTCATATTTCATCCTCAAACATCACAAAGCTTGCAAATTCATCAATGGCATATTTCACATTCATCATCAATTCACAAAATTAAGACATGGGTTTTAAAGAACATGAAGCAACAATCACAAAAACGTAAAAATTATCACAAACCGAAGCAAAACATACCTTGAATCAAAAAACATTCATGCTCGAATGTTTGAAAGCTTTAAACCCTTATTTTCTTTTTGATTTTCAGTAAGAATGATGAAAAGGTGAAGCAAAAATCATGTTTTGTTTATTTAATTAACATTAATTATTCATTTCTATTTTTGCCCTCAATGAAACATTAATGGTTTAACATTTAAACTATGGACATATTTGTCCATCAACTTAATAATGGCATAATAACATCATAAGGACTTCATATAATAAAAGCCACAACAAATAGATACCTTTTCATATGGCATGCTAATTTTGCATTTAATGCAATTTAGTCCTTTCCTTTAATTAAGCATTCAAATGACAAAATTAATTAACAGAAATTTCACTCATACTAATTCACATATCATAGACACAGAAAATAATATTTAAATATTTTTATCTCAGATTTGTTGTCTCAAAAGCACTATTCTAACTAGGGTCTAAATCGAACTGTTATAATTCTCCCCCTTAGTGATTTTCGTCCCCGAAAATCTTACCATTAAACATATTCAAATATTGTTGTCTTACTGCATTTTCAGGCTCCCATGTAACCTCTTCAACCCCGTGTCGATGCCATAGCACTTTCACTAATGAGATTTTCTTATTTCTCAATTATTTCACTTCACGAGCTAAGATACAAATCGATTCTTCTTCGTAAGTCATATAAGATCAAATTTTAATCTCAGAGGGAGGAATCTTATGTGATGGATCAAATCTATATCGACAAAGAATTGACACGTGAAATACATTATGAATCTTTTCTAGTTCTGGTGGCAACAACAACTTATAAGCAACTAGCCCAATTCGTTCGATGATCTCATATGGTCTGATGAACCTCAAACTCAGTTTGCCTTTACGTCTAAATCTGAGTACTTTCTTCCACGGAGATACTTTTAAGAACACTTTGTCACCGATATCAAATTCAATATCTTTCTGTTTCAAATCTGCATAAGATTTCTGACGATCAGACACTGCTTTCAGACTATCACAAATTACTTTCACTTTCTGTTTAGTGCTTTTTATCAAATCAACCTCGTGTAACTTATTTTCACTGAGCTCAGTCCAATACAGAGGTGTTTGACATTTATGTCAGTACAAAGCCTCATAAGGTTCCATTTTGATGCTCGATTGAAAACTATTATTGTATGAGAACTCAATCAGTGGTAAATACTGTTCCACGTACCGTTAAACTCAAGAATGCAACATCTAGCAGTGGTAAAGTAGTGTTAAAGTGTAGTTTTGTACCTAAAGCATTTTGCAATTTCTTCCAAAATTGTGATGTAAATCTCTAATCTCTATCAGACACAATAGACAATGGAACTCTGTGCAATCTCACAATATCAAAAATATAAAGCTTAGCTAACTTATCAAGTGAGTAATCAGATCATACCGAATAAAATGGGCAAATTTCGTCAATCAATCAACTACGACCCAAATTACATCTTTCTTTCTCGGAGTCAATGGCAATCCAGAAATAAAGTCCATCATCACTCTATCCCATTTTCTGTAACACCCCACACCTGGCCCAAACACTAAGGCTGGATCTAGCATGTCACATCAAATGGAAGTTGAAAAGCTAATCGTTCGTTAAAAATGTTGCATCTCTTTTTGAATCTTTGAGTTTTGTTGTTTGTTTTCAAAACATGATTTGCTTAATGTCTGTTTTTGTAAAGTTGCCATTATTTAAAAATATTATTTTTGTTGTTAAAATTGAACTTGAATAGTTGCGCAAACGTGATGTTTTAAAAAATGATTTTTAACATTTTAAGAAAACTCGGTATTTAAACATCCATCAATTTAATAATAGTCGAAATGAAAGTTTAAAAGGGAAAAAATCCAATGGTCTTATTACAAAATATTAACCCCAAATTAAATAATCTTAAAAGAAAATAAAAATTTGATTTACTATGTTTTGTGAGAAATAACTTCGATGTATATCCACCATCGAGTCCTCCGTAGCTCCAAATCCTCTAACGCTAGGGATTACCTACAAGGTTAAGGGAAAGGGGGTGAGTTACGAGAACTCAGTGTGTAATCCCCTAAACAGTCACTAACTGAGCCGAGCCCTTACAGCATCAATCTGGGCCTACGCCCTATAATCATGATAATGCAACCGATAAAATGCAACCCAACCCAATCCACCAATCACACCCCCGTACCAACCAATCGTCACCTGTGGGGATCAAGTCAACCCACCCCGCCAAACACACCAATATTGCAGACAAGCTGCTAATCACGGTATTTGTGGCTGAGCCGCCAAAATAATAGTATATATGTGGCATAGCCACTAAAATAGTATGTGGCAGAGCCACCAGGCTACACTTCCTCCGATCATTAAACCCAACCCATGCAACATGATATAAATGCAATGTACCAAATGTATAAAAGTGTAAATAAAATCATATACACGATATCCAACCATAATCGAGGGTATAATAGTCATTTTCAACATATAAAGGTACAACGGTAATTTACCCTCTAGGGGTATTTCGGTAATCCACCCTCCAGGGGTATTTCAGTAATTTTGCAACTCGAGGGTATTTTGATAATTTTGCAAACTAGGGGTATTTCGATAATTTTGCAAACTAGGGGTATTTCGGTAATTTTGCAAACTGGGGTATTTTGGTAATTTTGTAACCTAGGGGTATTTCAATAATTCACCTTTCAAGGGTATTTTGGTAATTTCATAAACTAAGGTATTCTAAACAGAGATAACGATGCGAATGGGCCTAGGGCCTAGGGACAATTCTTGGCCCAAATGGGCCCACACGCTCGTATGGCCTATTTAGCCCAAATCTGGCCACAGATATGAGGTTCACATAGTCTAGTCCAATATCTACTACACAATCATACAACTTATTCATATGGGCCCACGGGCCCATTGGGCCTACATGGCCCATTTTGGGCCATCATTGCCTGTAATATCCGGGAATTAGGGCTTGTGCATTATTACTTATTTATATGTGGAAGCATGTCTATGTGTATGTGGAATGTGTTTTATGAATTTTGTGAACCTTAGTGTGTAGTCAAATGCCTTAGAAATTATTTAATTTTTAGTTTAAAAAGGGAAGCTAAGTTTGATAGGCCTTAAGAAAATTAGTAAAGGAAATATGACACAACAATCAGCTTGGTAAAGTGGCTGCAAGGCGCCACTTAAGGCTTGGAAGGTGACGCCACAAGCAATGGGAAAGGGCTAGGTTCGAGTTACAAGGGAAGCAAATAAACGAGTTTTATTTTACTGCAAGATTGAGAAGTAGTGGACTTTAATGGGGCACTAAGGGATGAGTTTAAGATGTGGTCTAATCCTTTTAAAATTTTAGCTAAAGTAAGGGATAATTGATGATTTATTTTGAATTTTTTTTTAAATGGGTAAAGAGAGAGAAAAGAGGAGAAAAATGAGGAAGCCGATAAGGGAAGGAGAGTTGGCCGGCCTAGGGACTTTCTTGATAGCATTTTCGGCTAGTGATAGCTTAGGGGTGCCGAAACATAGTTCTCTCTTCAGTTAATTCATTTGTGCCAAAAATCCTTAAGAGTTCAGCTAGCTTTCTTTGCTTTCTTCTTCCTTTCCTCTTTATTTGACCAAAGCCGAATATTCCTTTCTCAAAATCCACCATTGCCGATTCTCTCTAAGTCTCATACACTCTCTTCTCTTTTTCGTTTGATTCTCCAAAAGTCAAATCTCAAGGTACCCTAGCCGATTCCTTCATAGCTTCAAAAGCCGAAACTTGTTGATCATTACCTAGCCTTCATAGCCGCACATCTCTGTGGATTTAAGTAAGGGTCCCGTCGACTACAGTATTAAGGGTAAAATCAATTGTTATTCGATCTTCAATCTTTTTCTTCTAGTCGAATGTTAAGGACTAATCCCATTAATATTCTTGTTTGCCGAAACTTGGAAGGTGAATTTCGGGATTTCTAGTGTAGTCGACTAAGAGGAGGATATCTTTTGGATTTTAATAGCCAAGGTAAATCATGTGATATTCGGCCAAGGGCCCCTTATTGTGATTTGAACGTTAGAATTGGATCTAACATGTACCCTGTAGGATTTCGACATCTTCTTAGCCAAGAGACTACTTTCGGGATTTAAAATCGCAAGGTGAGTGTACATGTACATTCGGCCAAGGCCATATTTAGTGATTCGGATATGTGTCTTAATTGTTCAAAAGCCGAAACTAACCAGTTAAAGTGATCTAGAGTTAGCCGATTGCAAGGGAGAAACACTATGAAGTTTGATTTGATTAGTAATCAAATCGACAAAAGGTAAGGATTTAAGTTGTGATAATCCTTGAGATTTGATTATCTAGCCGAATGGCTTTTGCTAAATACTAAGTGTTGGTCGAATGTAGGAACTAAGGATCTAGAGTATTAGATCGGGATTTTTGGGATTTCAGTGAAAGCGTTAATACCAGATGTGTACCCCACACTAACTCTTAATAGATCTACGGCATCAATTTAATATATGTGTTTATAATGGTGTGAAATGTGGCCAAAGGTACCATGCAATGGTATAAAGTACTCAGGTACGTAACCTTAACATTATGTCAATAAATGATATGAATATTTGGAATATGGCACATATGTGAATATTGATAAGAATGTGAAATAAGGCAAAAGGCATGATATTGCATGATTTGTATGACATGGGGCATATGGGAAATTATTTTAAGGGGAAGTGATCTGGTGGTTTATACCACAAAATCTGAATGTGGTGACTCATGTCACAAAATTTGAATGTGGTGACTTATGTCACAAAGAATTATCTGGTGGCTATGCCACAATATATATAAGGGCGATGATCATGTCGTCTGCAGCGACTGCCTTCGATGATGTGTAGCGGATGGATGTGTAGTGGTGGCCATGCTCAACTCAGCGCTTATTTTATTTTGGACTTTCTATACTTAAGTATTTTGGATTTATTCAGGATTTGTTTTTGATGTAATTATGGCCATTATTATTAACTGTTTTAAGTAAGTGTTTAAAATTGGTTTATTATGATAAAGTTATTATTAAATTGAGACTAAATAAATTTTCAAAAAAAAAATTTAAACAAACATTTAAATATTTTGACACATAAACAACACCGTTTCCAATCTGAACCCAACACAAATCAAATGTTCTTTAAAACCATCCAAATTTTCCAAATCAACAAATAAGATTTGAAAAGTTTTTACTCAAGGAACATACCAGATCCGATCAAAGCTCGTGGGCCGGGTTTGGGGTGTTTCAGTTTTGGTATCAGAGCCTAGTTTTAAACTCTCGACCTTGGGTTTTAAAGCCCATAATGTTTTCAAAATCAAGCCCAAATGAATTTTGTGAAAATTTTTGTGAAATGAGCAGGTTTTCTGGCATGGCACCTAAGTCTCTGGCCCGAAGTCCACTAGGTAAGTACTCCTAACTCTTTTGTGATTTGTTTGTGGGACTTATAGGGACGTGGATTAGTAAATTAGGAATTGAACCCTAGGATTAGCCCACTTCAACACCAAGTTACATAAAACTTAAAGTCTAACCAAACAAACCTGTGTCTGGGTCGCCGAGTTAGGGGTGTGGCAATCGTTGTGCGCATGTCTAGGACTGGATTCAGTGGGAGCTTGGTATTTAAGCAGTCCTAGTGACTCACCTCCTCACCACTCGAATCCTACCTAGTGCATAGTGACGGTTCACCCTAATCAAGAGGACTCAGTCGCAGGCTAAACTCAATAACTAAAACCCGAAAAGGACCCGTCACCTTGTTTTGTGAAATTTTAAAGACAAACCATGATTTTAAAATTCCAAAAGTACCCTCATTTTAAAAAAATGACCAAAATACCCTTGATTTACAAATTGACCAAATTACCCCTAACTTGTACAAATGACCAAAATACCCTCAGTGTGGAAAGTTACCAAAGTATCCTCAAAATTAAAATTTCTAAAATACCCTTGTTTTGAAAAGTCACCAGGAACCATATTTTGCAAAAAAATACCGAAATGCCCCTGGTTTGAAAAATTACAAAAATACCCTCAGTTTATAAAATTACCATTTTACCCTTGGAATTTTCTTACCAAGTATTTCAATTTTGAAAAATATATATATATATATATACCAAAATCTCTACTTTGTGAAATTTTCAAATAACCTAACTTGAAAAATTACCAAAATACCCCTATAGAATAAAAATTTTGAAAATACCCCTGGGTAGTGGAAAACAACAAAAATAACAACTACAACACTTTTCTGTAATGAATGCAAGTTCATGATTGACTAAATGAATTTGAGATCGTGTGTGTATGAATTGAAAGAACTACTCCTTAGAACTATTAAACATAAGACCTGTTCGTGATAAATCGTGGAACAAAACTAATTCATAAAATTCTTTAATCGATAAATGCGATTCTAAGCATGAATTCTAGGGGGCGTGGTCGTAATGTGCGTGGCCGTGGTAGAGGCCGAATGACCGTGTGGGAGCCCGTTAGGTCTAGACAAGGGTCCGAAAATGAAATGCCACCACCACCAGCCGTTGATGCGGAATATCAGGATCACACGGGGGATGATACAGTATCACAAGCGATACTGTAAGTCCTGGAAAGGGTGGCTGGAGCAGGTGGAGGCATGGGAGCTCGAAAGTCGGTACCTGAGCGACTTCGAGCCAATGGAGCTGAGTTTTTTCGTGGAGTATCTGGTGTGGCGCCCAATACTGCTGTGTATTAGTTAGAGGTGAAGGAACGGATTATGGACGATTTGGACCTGACTACCGAGGAAAAACTGAAAGGGGTACTGTCGCTACTCTGTGGTGAGTCATACCAATGGTGGCTCATAGTTCGGGATGGTGCTGCCGCTAATGATCTTACCTGGGAATATTTTAAGGCGGCATATCAGAAGAAGTACATTGGAACTAGTTATGTGGATGCACAGAGGAAGGCCTTTTGAGGTGGTTTAGGGAATAAGTCCAGAGCGTATCACGAGGCGTAATTTCTAAGGCTGAGCCGTTATGCTCGAGGTATTGTGTCGAGGGAGCATGAGCGGTGTGTCTGGTTTGAGGACAGACTGAGAGATGATCTGAGGTTATTGATAGCTCCACAGTAGGAGCGAGAATTTGTCGTATTGGTGGAGAAGGCTAAGGTAGTCGAAGGGATTAAGGACTTGGTGAGGCAGAATACGGATCAGAATAGGCAAAAGAGAGGTTTTGGACCATCAGGGTCATCTAGGAATGTGCAAAAGATGCCTAGAGTTGATGGGCCGCGAGGTCAGCAGGCTGGACAGGAGGATAGTATCGTACTTGTGACCAGTATGGGAAGATGCATATAGGAGAATGTTAGAAGAAGACGGGAGGATGCTTTAAGTGCGGGTCTAAGGATCACATGATTAAGGACTGTCCGATAAAGATAGACGGAAGTCGACCATCTGGTCAGGGCTATAATCATACTGGAAGAGGTGGATAGCAGCCTCAGCGAGGCCGTGGTCCGATTGGTAGAGGTAATGGTTCTGGTAGAGGACGGGGAACACCGGGCAGAGGTGTTGGTAATACAGAGGCAAGACAGCTTGGCCTGGTGTATGCAGTCCATCGGAGGGAGGATGGAGACGCACCAGACATCATAACTGGTACGTTCCTTATATTTGGCAAAGCTTACATTGCTTTGATAGATGTTGGCTCTACCCACTCTTATGTTGCATGTAGAGTAGTTGAAACACTAGGCATAGCCTCTGAACTATCTAATAGGGAGATGACTGTAGTAAGCCCATTAGGTCAAACTGTAGTGGTGAATAAGATATTTCAGAGTGTACCTCTAGAGCTTCAGGAAGTGGTATTTCCTGCCGACTTGATGGAACTACCTTTCGGAGAATTTGATCTCATACTTGGTATGGATTGGCTAGTGAAACATCAGGCTATATTGGATTGTGCAGCTAAGCGAATGGAATTAAGGACCCCAGAGGACAAGGAGATAATTATGATAGGAGAAAGAAGAAACTACTTGTCTAATATAGTCTATGCTTTAAAGGCTGATAAGATGGTTTGGAAAGGGTGCAAGGCATTTTTGGCCTTCGTTAGTGCGTTGGATGCAAAAGAAGGGGGCATTAGTGGAGTTAGAACCGTAAGAGAATTTGTGGATATCTTTCCAGAGGAATTACCTGGAATACCCCCGGATAGGGAGGTGGAGTTTAGAATTGATTTACTGCCAAGAACAGTTCCTATGTTAATTTCCCCGTACAGAATGGCACCGAAGGAGTTGGTTGAGCTCAAAGATCAAATCCAGGAGTTGCTTGATCGTGGGTTCATTCGACCCAGTATGTCTCCTTGGGGAGCACCGGTCTTGTTTGTGAAGAAGAAGGACGGAACTATACGCATGTGCATAGACTATCGTCAGTTGAATAAGCTAACCATCAAGAACAAGTACCCATTGCCAAGGATTGATGACTTGTTCGATCAGCTTAAGGGGGCGGCTGTATTTTCCAAGATAGATCTACGGTCTAGATATCATCAGCTTAAGGTGAAGGAGGCAGATATCCATAAGACAGCTTTCTGAACAAGATACGGGCAGTATGAGTTCTTAGTAATGCCGTTTGGATTGACGAACACCCCAACCGCATTCATGGATATGATGAACCGGGTTTTTCAACCTTACTTGGATAGGTTCGTCGTTGTGTTCATCGACGACATTCTAGTGTACTCCAAGTCTGAGAAAGAACACGATGAACATCTTCGAATAGTGTTGCAAGTGTTAAAGGAGAAGAAGCTTTATGCCAAATTTAGCAAGTGTGAATTTTGGCTTAAGGAAGTCACGTTCTTAGGACATGTGGTGTCAGCAGAAGGAATAAGGGTGGATCCTAAGAAGATTGAAGCTGTGTTGGATTGGAAACCACCTAGGTCTGTGGCTGAGGTCCGTAGCTTCTTGGGATTGGCAGGCTACTACAGAAGGTTTGTGGAAGGGTTCTCATCAATAGCCGCTCCTTTGACGAAGTTGCTAAGGAAGGAGGTACCTTTCGTATGGACTGATAAGCAACAGGAGAGCTTTGAGAAGCTTAAGAGAGTCTTGACTGAAGCTCCAGTTTTAATTCAGCCTGAGGCAGGGAAGGATTTTGTAGTGTACTGTGATGCTTCCCATACAGGATTGGGAGGTGTCCTTATGCAAGACGGGAAGGTAGTTGCTTATTCGTCTCGACAAATAAGGCCACAGGAGGTTAACTACCCGACGCACGATTTGGAGTTGGCAGCGGTGGTCTTTGCTCTTAAGGTATGGAGGCATTATCTTTATGGAGAGAAGTCGGTGATCTACACCACCACAAAAACTTTATATCGGTGACTCGTAAAGAGTTGAACCCGAGACAATGAAGGTGGGTGGAATTATTGAAGGACTACGA